>CM068374.1:36062147-36354647 GCA_034769895.1 Magicicada septendecula | reverse complement strand
CGAAACGTTATCCCTTTGTTATTACGCAACCCGCCCATTGGCGATCCCTTCAAATTGATTTTGTATCCGCAAAACCTCTGCAACATGTTTCCAACCCTCCTCTTATTGGTGTCCACCACTGCTGTAGATTAATTTTTACTCTTCTGATATAGCACATTTATAAAGGGGTTTTAAACATTGTAACATTGAATAAATAAGAAATAAATTAAATTCAAATCTCAAATGTACTTATATGCCTCACGTTTGAAGCACCACTTATGTAACATTAAATAAATTCAATAAAATTAAAATGGTCTGTTGCGTTTATCAATTCTTTTTTAACGCCTAACGTTGCCGGCGCTGAATATGTATAATTAAATAAAAGGATTAAATTCAGTTAAAATGAACAATGTGTTTTGTAATGATGTGTTATCCCACGTTGTTGGGTCAAATCTAAATAAAAATAAATTTAAATTATTAGGAAATGTATCTATTCTTCCTCAATACCTCTCGTTGTAAGCTAATTTTATGAGGTTTTAATCTATTTATGTTTCTTAAAATTTTTTTTGGAATGATTTTATTTTATTTTTAATGTAAAAATAATTAAGTAAGTATTGGCTTGTAGAATCTAGAATTACTTAAAAAATTAATTGGAATGAATAATGATTTAAAATCTAATTTATTATCGGTGCTCACTTTGGTACCCAAAGTCGCTACCAGACTTCGCTTCGAATTCTGTCAACCCGAGCACACGTAATTATCTTTTATTAATAATTCCAAATAATTACAACAACTATAAATTCGTTTACTTCAATATTCTTTTATTATAGAATAAATAAATACTCTTTAAAAGTTATTAGTCAATTACCCTAGATGTACAATTACTAGCTCATAGGTTGGCAGTATCGAAAAATTCTCAGGGACTAGGTTAATTTTTGTTTCTTAATTCAACTTAAATATGTTACTGAGTTCTTCTGACTACAATAATTTACTTGGAAAATGCCCTTAGTGACGTACAAAACATCACAGTTCTTCGATATACTCGTATTACAGAAAATAAATAATTACTTATAATTAGTGAACAAAATCGTTTTCGGCAGTGTATAATAATATTGTCCAGTGTCCTTCTAGGTTAACAGCGAATTCACTTCTTAATTAATTCTGAGTGTACATAAATAAATATCTTATAATTAGTGATTATAAAAGTGTTAGTGTTCAGTGGTTCAGTGATTGTTCAAATAATAAAAATAGAGTTTAATTAATATTTAGTGTCACACTTAGGTTATATAGAAATAATGACTTGAGTTGATCTCACTAATTATTATACACTTTTTAAACTCTGGTAGGTTGTTTTCACAATTAAATATTGTTAAATCACTCTTCACAATTCACGAATTAAGTTACTCACTGAATTTCATAACTCACAAATATATCTTGATGACCTAACCTGTCTGGTGTTCGATACTCGTTAATAATTTCCTGGATACAAGTAATACAAGGAGTGTGTTCTTTACTCTTCGAGGTGTAACAATCAACTAACTGGCGAGGGTTTAGTTTTCTGACTTCTTGGACCAAAACTTGCAAAATTCCGATTGGTCGAAGCGCTAGGCATTGTCATTTGATGGCGTCGGTTTTTTCTAGATTCAATATACCATTAAATAATTATTTTGAAACTCCCACCTTATGCTAAACCTAATTTTAATGTGATGGTAATTAATGAATTCCCCTTTTCCCACTGATTATTTAGACACCTCACAAGATGGGTTTCTGTTCAGTATCTTAGAAGTTACAATTTTAGATTTTTTATCTAAATTTATGTTTTATTTATAAAAGCGCCCTTTTTGTATCCTTAATGTTTTAACACAGTTCCTATTCACCTCAAATGTGATAGTAACAGTTAAATACATTAGTAATGGTTATGAGAAATTTTATCATAATTTTCATAAAAATTAAATAAACAGCTCTCTTTCTTTAGCATAATAATCATCATGATCTGTTTACTTGCAACAGTTTGTGCATAATGTTTACTAATATTAATACACATTAGATACTGTAACATTTAACTAAACAGTTTTTCTTCACTTAACGTAGTAATCATCATGACATGTTTCTTTGTAACAGTTTGTTCATGATGTTTAATAATAATAATAATACAAATTATATAACATAATATTTGAATAAACAGCTTTCTTTCTTTACCATAATAATCATCATGATATGTCCCTTATATATTATGTTTACTAATAATAATATAAATTATATGCCACAACTTTTAAATAAACAGTTTTCTTTCCTTAACATTCTAGTTATCATGATGTGTTTCCTTGTAACATTTTATTCATGATGTTTAATAATAATAATACAAATTACATAACACAATATTTGAATAAACAGCTTTCTTTCTTTACCATAATAATCATCATGATATGTCCCTTATACAACAGTATATTCATGACGTTTACTAATATTAACACAGATTATACACTATAATTCAACCAACTATATTAGTAACTTTTTAAACATATTATTTGTCCTCCTGACAAGTTCTATAATAGGGTAATTATTTCAGGATTCCTTATTAATAATCACTCAATTTTATGTCACAAATGTTAGCTACAATATTTTTATATGGTTTTCTTTACACTTTACAATATAATATTAATTATTAATGCTTAATGTGACATAAGTCTGACCTATTTTTAAGGCATTATGACCTTCAGCATATTACAGAAATAAGTATTACAATGCTGTGACATTCCCTATATACTTTACTTGACTATGGTATATCATTTTTATAAACTGAAACAAACATTTTACAACATATAACTTTCAACATAAACTTAGTACTTAACTATTGTTTTGTACTTCAATTGATTTTAATAATTAGGTTGGGTTATCCACTTTGGCATATTTCTACTCTTTAGCATATATAAGTTTGATATTTATTTTTGGAGAACCGTCACTTTACAACATATATTGTTTACTGGATTAGAAAACGTCTAGATTCGTATGTTCCCTGCATGTGTAATATGTTGTCTTCGCGTGTATGTAATACAGGTTATATGAATTTTGTTAGCTTAGGTCGTTTTGCCGTATTTTCCATCCTATATCCGAGGCTCGTATGAGTTGTGTAGGTACATATATATTTTCACTTATGTAGGTTAAAGGCATGCTGTAAACCCCCTAACCTGGAGGACTAGAAACTCTGATTTCGGGCTGCTCTTCCCCTAAAGAGCTGCTTTTACGTCAGCTGACGAGCTCTCTCTGCAGTAGACTAACTAACTTAGCCCATGTGTGCAGCCGTTTCTAAAAATTAAAAAATCAATTAAAACTAACAAAAATTTAACAAATGAACAAGCTGAATTCTGTGTATCTCCTTTATTAAAAGTTGTTGTTTAATTTAGTTAATTTTTATATTTTGCCTTCCGATTATAATTAGTTTTTACAAACACTTGAACTTCCCTTACTAGTTCTTCCACTCCCCCTGCATCATACACGCCCCACACACATGTCCGGATACACACCCTGAACACACCCTTATATTCTTTGTTTAGTTGTTCCTTGATCTCTTTGAGAATAGCTTTTAAAAAACTTTGTAAAGATATTTACTGATGCTGTCAAATACGCTCTACAGGAGTAAGTGTTAACGAATTGAAAGTCGGAATAATGTTCATCGTTTGGTTCACATGGACACTTTATAGTATTCTGTGCTTGTTTTTTGAATACCCTAATAAACCTATTATGCTTACACAAGGAAAATAATTATAAATATTTAATATATCAATATATAATTATAGAAAATAATTACAGAAAATATACAGGTTTCTATAAATTATTTGGTAACAAAATAATTAACTAACGTTTGAGTTAGTCTATAGTATTTAGAGAAAATGCCAGCGTGAGATGCTTTATACTATATTTCAACGACATTTCTTTGAAAATACTTATAGCGATATACCATTCTTAAACATTATACAATCTGTTTTCATATGTCATTTATTGTCTACTATGTTTCTTTTTTGTGACGTAGCGTATTTGGTAAGCTGTTTAAAGGCCTTGCCGTGTGCTAATGACCAACATGATGTCATAATTAATAATGTACGGTATCAACATAGAATGAAAAGTATCCTTAGTTTTGTTTGCAACATTCGTTAACAATCCATCATTGTGTGTACATAAAAAAATGTCACTTTTCTTAGAGACCTTACAGGCAAATTCCCACAATTTGTAAAATTTTATACGCAGACTAAGCAAAATGTAGTCGTTCCTTTATGACAGGTTATGAATATTTGATAGTCCAATGATAAACTGTTTACTAGCAACATTTTGTCTGTGTCGTTCTTCTTTTTAAAACGTTAAATTACATATTTCTTTATTCGACGCATCATTTGAGTCTAAATATCTTGAGACGTCAAATCGGCAGGTTAATTCTTGAGACTTAGCCTAATATCATTAAATTATTCAGATTGTTGCAATCAAAATATACAGAAAAACAGAGGTATCAAAAAATAATTTACGAGGGTCATTAAATAAGTAAACAAGCAAACAGCTGTGGAGCAAAAACTTTTTATTCAATCAATACAATTTTATTTTTTATTTTCAACGTAATCTCCAGAAACGTCTATGTACTTGTCCCATCTCTTTACAAGCTTTTTTATTCCCTCAACAAAAATTTGTTTACCTTGGTGTCGAAGCCAGTTTTTGACTTTTCCTTCACTTCTTCATTGCTGTTGAACTTGACACCACGCAAAGTCTCCTTGAGTGGGCCAAACAAGAAAAAGTCAGATGGGCAAGGTCAGGTCTATAAGGGGGATGAGGCAGGATCTCCCAACCTACTTTTTTTATTGTTACGAGCGTCAGTTTTGCCGTGTGTGGGCGGGCATTATCGTGAAGGAGAATCACACCTTTCCTCTGCCATCCCGGACATTTCTTTTCAATGCAGGCTTAACTTTGTTCACAATCATGTCAGAATAGTATTGACTATTGATGGTACGCTGGTATTGTAGGTAATCACAGAAAATTGGGCCTTGGGAGCTCCAAAAGATGGTTAACATCACCTTACCAGCCGATGGCTGGGGTTTGAATTTTGTTTTTGGCAGGTGAACTGGGATGCTTCCAATCCATGCTTTGTCGCTTTGACTCACGTTCAAAATAGTGAATCCAAGTTAGTGGTTATAGTGGTTCCAAATCGAAAAATCTTATAACAGAACGCTGTTCTTCGAAAGTACTGTCCTCAAGAGGACACGGCATCGTAAATAAAACTGTATTGGTTATGTTTATGCAATATACGTATTATTGAACAGCTGATCAAAACTCACAACGACGTTGCCAGGTAACACTCCTGAAAGTTTCAATCAGCTGCTACAATTAATTTCTTTTCTACAACTGTTTGTCTGTTTACTTATTGAATGACCCTCGTAGTTTAAGAGAAGGTGAACGTAAAAATGAATTTTCTGTTCCTAATCGTATCACTGAGGCAGACACAAACATTAACAACAACATGGAAATCTTACATATACATACTGTAGTAAAGGCCGACAACTAAACACACTGAAACAAATGGAAATATACAGACAGGCGGAAGCGAATGGAAACAGCATTATAAACGAGCAGAGACAATTCAAATGACTATTCAAATGACTGCTTGAACACATCACACAACAACGATGTTTCACCTCCAGAAACACCTCCTAGGGGCAACCTCTAATGAAGCACGCAATGAGTAAAAGCTAGCTGAGGCAGTAAGATAAAAGTAATCATTTATTAAATTCATCTACAGTATTGGTGTTCCGATGATTTACAAAGACATGTGTATAATTTAACAAAGCATGCCATAAATATAACATGAAAAAAGCGGAAGAGAAAACAAAATCAATCACAATATTACATGACCCACAAAGGTGTAAAGCTTGTCATAAATGACAGGATAATAGAACAAGTAACGCGGATAGACTACATAGGATCAAGGCTTATAAGTAACAACAAATGATTAATTGAGCCGTTTAAAATATCTCAAATGTGAGGTAAGCTATGAGTGTGAAGGTGATACAGAAAAAGAAGCTAAATAAATTCAGGAATATCCGTGAAACGAATCATAGCAATCTTAGGAATTAAACAAGGAACAGCAGGATAATTTGGTTTTTCAAGACAATTAAAATTCTCACGTTGACATGCAAATGAGGCGTGGGCCATGACGATAAAAGAATGCACCAAGATTTAAAGTGGTGAAATGCAGTTTCTACAATAAACGCGTACTTTAAACTATATATTGCCAGATGGAAGAAGAAATGGCAATCCAAGAAGTGAACTACAAGTAAGAGACATAAAATCATTTCAACTTATACAAGATAATGGTTGGATCATTTGCAAAGGATGACGGAGGATCGATTATCAAAAGTGGCGCTGAAATCTAAAGCCACTGGTAGAAAAGTGGTGGGTTCCGTTGTTGAAATTTTCTTTATGAATTCCACATATAATTAACGCAACGAACACTCAAAAATCTTACGACCTAGCCGGTGATTAACACTGTACATTTGCGTTCGGTACATGGACTGAAGTGTATTCATTTTTGTAATACTTGGAATGTTCCATTTAATATAAACTTTGTATAGGTTTATCTGAGAAGTATATAGAAGTCGTGAGAAAAAATATGTGAACAGTATACAGGTAATCTGGGACACAAAAGATACTATGTAGTCAAATAAATTGCAGATAACAATAGTGACTTCAAGACTTTATCTTTAACTAAAATGTATGATTTAGTGGATGGATTTTCTTTTAGGGAAGTGCATGGAGTAATAATAATAAATTACCGACTGTAATTTCTGACATAGCAAAGGTGGGAAAAAGACCTACATTGGAAACACAAAGCGCACAGACATCCTGGCCGTTATTAACAACGATTGCTTTGCTTGTAATATTACACAAAATGTTATTAACTCTTGCATGTTTTTGTTATGTATGTCGGATGCCAACAATGTCTCGCAGCACATAAACAATAGAGACAAAATAAGCTAACAATGCAGTCTGACAGACACATACTACAATAGTGGTATCTTGTAATACATTTTATAGTTCATGTGTCAAAAGCTAAAAACAAAAAAGTTATTATCGTCCCTTTTAAGTAGTACGTAATTGGGTACTGTTCTTTGCTGAAATATTTGTTCTTTAATGTTTTATCTGAATAACATTATATTGTCAAACATTTGATTGTTTTTGCTGATTATGCGGTCAAATTAAGTTAAAAATAAAGAGACTTTTAATTTGTTTTATTAAAGGTTGTGTAAAATCGTTGTTAGCTCTTGACAGACCTAATTCTCTCAAGAAGTGTAACAATTTCCCGTCATTGTTTACTCGGTGATCGATTGTCGGGATTGGTTTGTGCGAGAGCTGCCTTTCCTTCCGGAAACAAAATCACCGCTGCAATGAAGTGTTTACTTTATTGCAGACAGGGGAAGAAAGTGAGCTCAATTCAATTTCCGTGGCGTCCTTTATTGTTTCCACACAACAGGCTGTAAAGCTTTGATCTGCGTACATCCTGACGTTACAAAACCCTGAAATGTGAGTTGTGCAACATTGGTATAATGATTTAGCCTACTGAATAGACCGGTAACATTGTCATGATACTGCAGCTTGATTCAGGGAGCCGAAATGAAATCTCTAAGAGGGACGCAAGGTTGTTTTGTATTGGATCGGAGAAGGATATTAGACGCCATTTAAACATTGTATCATCCCACCAGAAGATTGAAGACTACAGAAGGAGATGGTGTGAACACTTGAATCGCATGCCTGATATTCGTTTACCTGTGGTGACTTGGGTTATCACCATACTGCCAAAGGAGATGTCGGTAGACCGAGGAGGAGATGGGTTTTGGAACATGTGTAAGGCCTAGTCCTTGGAGTGGTGATGATGATAATGATGATACTGCAGTGTATGACAGTGGTGGACTTCACCATTGTCTCCATTCATTATTTCTTCTTCATCATTTTAGCTAAGCGAGCGATTGTCCTGTCTATAACCAACTACACTGGTCAATAATACCGCTCCATCGCAATCGTGGTTGCCTTCAATTCGTCTTTTGCCTTTTGGACCGTTAACACCCGGACCCTCTTGACTTATTCTGTCGTTGTGGTCATTCCATAGTAATCGCCTTTTCTGTATCCAATACGCTATGCATTTCACATCTTATGTCTATCAAATATTGACATCTTCTCCTTTTCAAGAATTAGGTTATATAAACCTATTCCGGTACCCATCTCATCTTCGGACGACCCACGTCTCTTCTACCAATGGGTTTATAGTTCAGTGCCTTTCGGCAATCGATCCTTTGTCATCCTTTGGAGATAATCCTACCATTGTCTTCTGTGAATTGAAATAATTTCATTTATGTCGTTTACTTTCAGTTCTGCTTTGATATCTTCATTCCTTATTCTATCTTGTAATGTATAATTTAAAGTATTTTGACGAAAATGCATTTTAGTACTCTGAATCTTGCCGCTTTCCTTTTTTGTCATGACCCACGCCTTACTCGCCTTAATCAATGTGGGTATTGCAATTGTCTTATAAAATTTAATCTTTGTGCTGTGTCTTGTTTTATTTATAAGATTTATATGAATCGTACCAAAAATATTGCTAAATTTATTTATCTTCTCTCTTATATCATATTTAGGTTTATAGCTAACTGCACAGCCGAGATATTTGAAACGGCTCACTTGTGCTAAAATGCTGTTGTTTAAAGTATTGACATTTGTTATTTAATTTCGCCGTGAAATTTGACATTTACCTATCACTATTTTCAGTGACTTTATCTTATCAGCTATAGGACCGTGGTTTCTAGTATTGCCTCTGCACCATACGTTAGGATAGGCCTCACTGTACTGTTGTATATCCTTGGTCTCATTTCTAAACATAAAAATTTATTATTACCGATAATGTCTCCATTCCTTGAATAATATTATTTTATTATCTGGATGTATTTAGTTGACGATGTGACTATCAGTAATGTGGAGCAGTTTTAGTATCCAACTTTTCATATAACATTAGACACAATATGTAGAAAATAGAAGCTTCAATCCTCTTGTCTTCTGTTGTGCCCTCAAAAACAGTCGTTTACACTATGAAACCTCAATGTTGTTAACATTCATTCCCGGGCTGTTTGGCCGTGGGCCATTGTTTTCAACAAAAACAGACGTTTCGGTAGTGCCATCGACTGCCATCATCAGTGTAAAATCGAGTTTCGCTAACGTAAGGTGGCAGACGTTAGTGACCACAGTACTGTGGTTAAGGCTGGAGAAGTCCTAACCAGCCTTAACAAATGGTGTTCACGGGACTTGACCCTACAGTATTGTGGTCACTAACGTCTACCACCTTACGTTAGCGAAACTCGAGTTTACACTGATGATGGCAGTCGATGGCATTGCCGTAACGTCTGTTTTTGTAGAAAACAGTGGATCACAGCCAAACAGCCCGGGAATGAATTTTAACAACATTGACTCCGACCGTGTAAGCCTACGAAGTATATTATTAAACCTCACGTTGTGTATAATTAATTTTCACTTTTTGTAACAGCAGAAATTTTATACTCGTCGACTCTTTTCAGAAATTTATTTATTTTCAGTCCTCATTAATTGTACAAAATACTGAGCAATTTCATAATTGTTTGTGACTGTTATGTTTCAATATAAGGAATGACAAGAGTCAAATACCAAAAAGTGCATGTGCCTTCAATGAGTTACTAGCAAGAGGTTTCAACTGGATTGAATGCGATACTTGTTGTTTTGTGTGCCGTGACAAGTTTAATTAATTACAGTTGGGTGTCGCAAAACCTACCAAATAAACCGTTACACAATACATAGGTGAATAACCTTGTAGTAACCTAATCTCTTGATGTCAGAGAATTTATTTGGTATTTTATGATACAACAACTTGATTGTTTAATAAAAATAACTTAACAAAGAATGGACTGTTAATAATCATTTATGTATTCAAGTATGTCTAATATCTTCTGTCTGATCACTCTATCAAAAGCTTTGTTGAAATCGATAAAGGCAACAGGCGTTTCTAAATTCTTTTCTCGTTGTTTTCTAAATTCATTTTGAATACCAAAGATGGCGAAAGATTACAACCCTAGAGGCAGAAGAAAAGTTGGTAGACCTAAGAAAAGGTGGACTGTGCAATACGAACAGGCCCCTAAAGCCTGAAACCGTTAAGAAGAAACAGAATTATCACTGTTGCACACCACTATAGAAAAATTATTCCGATTAGCGCTTTCAAGCTTCTCAGCTTATCGTCAGATCGGAATTCTGACGATGAGCTGAGAAGCTTGAAAGCGCTAATCGGAATAATTTTTCTATAGTGGTGCGCAACAGTGATATTTCTGTTTGTGATTATAACTAATAACACCAACTTTCTTCATTAAACTTCCGTTAAGAAGATGATGATAATAATTTATAGAATATAGACAATTTACATCTTATACCAGTTTAACAGTATGAATGTTGAACTCAATAATATTTGTATCTAAGTTAATGTAGAATCTGTGTTAGAATATAATTGACATGTCTACGGGTTATTGGGCCGTGGTTCACCCCTGCAGCTACGAACAGACGTTTCCTTCTTCTTCTTCTTCTTCTTCTTCTTCTTCTTCTTCTTCTTCTTCTTCTTCTTCTTCTTCTTCTTCTTCTTCTTCTTCTTCTTCTTCTTCTTCAAGGATTAGGTTATATGAACCTGTTCCGACACCCATCTCTTCCTCGGACGACCCACGCCTCTTCTACCATTGGCTTTATAGTTCAGTGCCGCTTTCATGTTCTGCTGTGTTAAGTTTTCAATATGAAATATACAAACACTACAAAACACAGCCAAACAACATACTTAACGACCAATTAAACTATAAATCACACACACTGTTTGACACAATTATACATAAAACTAACAATAATTTGGATCCCCGCGCCAATCCCCTTCCACTACACACCACCCCACTAAACCTTCCAAACAAAAACCGTTACGAGTTACTGGCCAGTCTGTCTCAAACTGCTGACGAAGGCGAACACCACGCCGAAACGCGTACGGAAAGAAAAACATGTTAGTTTCACAAGTGAAAGTTCTATATTCTATATTATTTAGTACTGTGAAAAAAGGGAAATAAGAAGATGAACAATCAAACCAATTTAACAATATTGTTAGGACGGTCTCACTGATCGTCGTACGGTACAGTAGTAAACAAAATACAAGACACCAATGAAGTCAGTAATAACCAGTTTTAATTATCACAATTAATAATTTGTAATCAACAAGATAGTCTCTTAAAACAGTTCAAGTAAAATTTGTCCACACGCAATAATAATATCAACTATACAGAATTCCGCACTGATTATAACAAAACAACACTTCGCTACAATACTTCTGCAAACACTCGATCCGCTCTAAGGAAATCGCTCATTGTCAACTAACTGACAAGCCGGCTGCTGTGGCTTTTTATAGGTAGCGCACATATTCTAGAAATTTTCTATCATCAATGTTGTGTGTCGCCTAATGGCTTAAAATTGTATTTCAAGTGTTCTTCAGAATACTCTGGAACGTACTTGAGCGCGGCCTTGACTGAAGCACACACCTGCTCGGCTGGTGAAGGGACTGATGGAAGCCGCTCTCGGCTGTTCCAGGCCAACAATATTGTGGTTTCCGTCCTACGTAATCATACCATACAAGACGCTTCGTAATTGTGACGTCTAAAATTATTGTGTCTATTGGTTACTTTTAGTGAACTGAGGCCGAGACACCAGGCTCCAGATCTCCCAAATTTCAGAACCACAACTGAATATATTTTATAAGATGGATGAGTAAATTATCTTTTAGAATTTTAAATAATTTTTTTATACAAAAGCACAGAATTTTAACAGTTTTTTTAAATTGTTTCTTGTTTATGTTGTTGTTGGAAAATAAGTGCTATTTTTCTTTGCCGCTGTCTTAAAGCCCAGAAACATTTCTAGAAACTCCAAGGTCCAGATTTACAAAACTGTATTGCGTCCAGTAGTATTGTATACTTCAAAAGCCTGGACCATGACCTCAGCCCAAGAAGATATGATCAGAAGATGGGAAAGAAAGATTCTGAGGAGGATATACGGAGGTGTACTAGATACTGGAATGTGGGGTATGAGGACAAATGCCGAATTGTACGAACTACAAAAGCATCCGGACGTTGTCACAGCACTAAAACAGGGCAGAATTACAAAGAATGACATAAGAAAAGACAGTAAAAACAGTAATCATTGGAGGACCAGGAGGAAGAAGAGAAAGAGGGTGGCAAAGAAGAAAATGGGTGGCTGAAGATTTGAGAAGACTGGGGTCAGAAGGTGGCAATGAGTCGCACAAGATACAGAGGAGTGGATGCACGTCGTTTCTTGAGCTGTAGCGCTTTGTAGTAGTAGTAGTATATATTATTTGTTACTTCCCTTTCATAATATTACCCAAAGATACAAAAAAGAATGCTTTTTTTGAACAGAAAGATCTTATTATGTTTTATTATAAGAATTATGTGCAATTCAATTTACTGTGTTTATTTATACCACAAGAAATGCATCATACCAGAGGCAGGTCAAAGAAGAGGGCAGAAGACACGGAGAAGGAAGGAGGTGGACAGGAACAAGAAATAGAAGGAGTCACGGACAGTGAAATGGAACAACAGACAGGCGATAAAGAAGAAACCGAAGTAGTTATGGACACGAAAAAGGAAATAATTGAAGAGGATGCCCAAGGGGACCAACCAGATAAAGAGAAATTAATCAATTACATCGCAGAAATTAGATACAAATTATTAGAAAGGTTTTGTAAAATATATAAAAAACACTTGGTAAGTTTCACAAATTTTTTAATTAACTCTGACAGCTGTTTCGACTAACTTAAGCCATTGTCAAAGAGCGAGTGAATGAAATTACTGAACACAGGATGTTAGTGGAGTGTAGGTAGTAAACATCTGTTTAGGGCGTATCTGGAACATCTGTGTTGTGATGGCGAGGGGGGGGAGTGTGTGCATGGGACAAGGGAAGGTCAGGTGTCTTTAAAAACTAAATACAATCATGAATGCAAAATATAAAATTAACTGAACTCAATATAACTGAATGCAAAATTTAAAATAATGATGAACATTCAAAATAATATAAAATAAACTAAACTAAATAACAGATTTTAATAAAGGGATACACAAAATTCAGTCTGTTCATTGGTTAAATTTTTGTTATTTTTTATTGCTTTTTTAATTTCTAAAATTTCTAACAAATCCATTTTTTTACCTTTTTGTATGTTGTGGAGTAGTGTTATGTTTTTTGTGTCTATGAAGTGATTGTGTTGTAAGCAATGATCTGCAAAACCTGTATTAGATGTATTGGTTAAAATCGCCTTCTTATGTTCAGAAATGCGATGTTTCAGAGCACGCCCACATTGTCCGATATAAATAGCATCGGATTCTGCACAGTGTATTTCATAAACTATTCCATACACTGGAGAAAAATGGAGTTATGAAATACACTGTGCAGATTTCGATGCTATTTATATCGGACAATGTGGCCGTGCTCTGAAACATTTGTTAGAAATTTTAGAAATTAAAAAAGCACTAAAAAATAACAAAAATTTAACCAATGAACAGACTTAATTTTATGTATCCCCTTTATTAAAATCTGTTATTTAGTTTAGTTTATTTTATATTATTTTGAATGTTCATCATTATTTTAAATTATTGCATTCAGTTTATATTTAGTTTAGTTAATTTTATAATTTGCATTCATGATTGTATTTACTTTTTAAAGACACCTGACCTTCCCTTGTCTCATGCACACACTCTCCCCACCGTCGCCATCACAACACAGATGTTCCAGATACGCCCTAAACAGATGTCCACCACCTACACTCCACTAACGTCCTGTGTTCAGTAATTTCATTCACTCGCTCTTTGACAATGGCTTAAGTTAGTCGAAACAGCTGTCAGAGTTAATTAAAAAATTTGTGAAACTTACCAAGTGTTTTTATATATTTTACAAAACCTTTGTATTAATATGTTTCACCAAGTGCCCAACGAGTCATCAATTAATATCGTGACAAATTATTAGGTTGTGCAGTAGCGTCAAGACGGGAACGTTGGGAAAATGTTAATATTAAAGATATAAATAACATACTATAACAAAACAAACGTTGAATAACATGAACAAAATTATAAAAATCTAGGAAGAATAAGTACCTTAAATGCTGCTTGGTAGTGTTTATATCTAAACAGTTTTTAAAATTAAAGAACTCTTTACACAATATTATAATATTCTAGGAATACATAAGGTGGAGCGAAAATCAGATATCTCTGTGATTCAATAAAATCGCCCTATCAGCATTGACTATAGAGACTTGTAGAATTTTAGTTTGCTCATTTTTCATACTTCTAGTGTCGTATTGAAGTTTGCTTGTTATCAGCTGACAGTATGAAGTTTTTAGAGAGTTGACAAAAGTTAGTGACAATAGATAAAAGATAAGCACGCCAGTGTTGGTATGATCTACAATTATTTCTGCCGCTAACAAAATTTAAAAACTTTGAGTTTTCACAGACTAAAGACATTTCGTCATTACTAGTGAGATTATAATCTTTTTTATCGGCAGTTAGCTAAATAAGAATAAAATTACATTTGTAATTTTTACCAGCACAGTAAAGTTACGTGTCTCCGCGTGATTGTTTGCTGTTAGCTAAACCACTGTTATCGAGAACACTTCTAAAAAAAGAAAATATTCTAAATATATAAGTAGAGTAGCCTACAGCTTAACATTGAGCAATGCTTAACTTTGCAAATAAAAGGTTTTTTCACTGATAAAACCACTGACTGTTCCTTTCTTTTGCTCTCAATTTACTTTATTTTTGCTTTTTAAATAAGCATTTCTTAAACAATGTACAACAGGAGTCTACACTGTAATGTGAATAACAAATTTCATTATATTACATTTCTTCTTCTTCTTCTTCCTCCCCCTCTTTGACCTCCTTTTCTTCTTCTTCTTCTTTGCATTGGATAACAGGCACAAAATGCCTGTTACTGTACCAAATCTTCCAGAGTTACACAAATTTGTTCTTCCTCTATACGTACGGGGTCAGTTCGCCGAATGACAACTATAGCTTATCGGTAGAACTAACATTTTTTTTGCGTGTTGTAGGGTTTATACTTCTTGTAAACACCCGTTAACTTTCAATTATATGTGGCAGTTTGTTGAAAGTTTTATAGCTCAACAGCTCTTTGGGAGTGGAGCAGTCATCCATTCGGTTAAGGTGTTCAAACCATTTAGCCGATCTTGGGGAACCCTATCGAGTATACTCATAGTGTTCAGTTCCTGCCGCATATCTGCATTTATTCTGCAATGTTAAATGTGGCATTTGTTCTGCCACATGCCTTAGTAATCTGGAAACGTCATTTTGACTGCTTGAATATGACTGGCCTGGGATTTCGTTAAAGGCCATTTTCGAAGACCTATAGAAAAGTGTGGGAGCCGTCATCTTGTGGAACTTTTGACGTGTTTCTTTACTCGTTAATTTTAGAGTTCTCCTGACGGTACCGCACATATTGTTGTAGCTTATTCATCATATTGTTGTTTGTAATGTAAGACACATTGTAGCACAGACACTCATTAGAGTTCTCCTGACGGTTCCGCACATATTGTTGTAGCTTATTCATCATATTGTTGTTTGTAATGTAAGACACATTATAGCACAGACACTCATTAGAGTTCTCCTGACGGTTCCGCACATATTGTTGTAGCTTATTCATCATATTGTTGTTTGTAATGTAAGACACATTGTAGCACAGACACTCATTAGAGTTCTCCTGACGGTTCCGCACATATGGTTGTAGCTTATTCATCATATTGTTGTTTGTAATGTAAGACACATTGTAGCACAGACACTCATTAGAGTTCTCCTGACGGTACCGCACATATGGTTGTAGCTTACTCATCATATTGTTGTTTGTAATGTAAGACACATTGTAGCACAGATACTCATTAGAGTTCTCCTGACGGTACCGCACATATGGTTGTAGCTTACTCATCATATTGTTGTTTGTAATGTAAGTCACATTGTAGCACAGACACTCATTAGAGTTCTCCTGACGGTACCGCACATATGGTTGTAGCTTACTCATCATATTGTTGTTTGTAATGTAAGTCACATTGTAGCACAGACACTCATTAGAGTTCTCCTGACGGTACCGCACATATGGTTGTAGCTTACTCATCATATTGTTGTTTGTAATGTAAGTCACATTGTAGCACAGACACTCATTAGAGTTCTCCTGACGGTACCGCACATATGGTTGTAGCTTATTCATCATATTGTCGTTTGTAATGTAAGACACATTGTAGCACAGACACTCAATATTGTTGGCCTGTTCCCGAACAGTTCTCGTACGAAATCAACGCCATGAAAGGCCATCACGTTGATCTTCGATGTGAATATCTGTAAACCTAAATTTTTGCATATTCAATCTACAAGCTAGTTTCTGAGTTCGATAGTACAACCTGGTAAATTTGTCTACTGCCCTTTCAATTACCCAGATGGTTGTTGATGTTTATTGTAAATTTAGTTGTACTGAATTCGGTGATAAAACTCTGTTGACAACTCGTAAGTCTTTGTCTAACTTACAACAAATATTAAATCGAAGTTTGTTGTATTCAAAATTTTAAACCTATTGCATCTACAATTCGTGTATAATGGTTATGGAAAAAGTCGGCAATGTGTTATGCATGAGAAGTATGATAGTGTACAATTAATTTTCAGTAAATCATGGGATAACGAATTGAGAAAAAAAAAGATGTTATACTATATCATTTTATAATCAAATTGTTTTCCAAAAATATAGGCCTAGAATACAATAATTAAGAAGTCAACTTTAATAATAAAAAACTATTCGTTCCTTACATTTAATATGACCGACTTTTTTACTCCTAAACGTCAAAATTATGTTACAAACGTTAAAGACTTTACAATGATGTTTAATTTTTTGTCTGCACATTTTAGAATTTAGTGAAATTCTAACACAAGTTTGGTTGGCAGGCTTTATTAGAGCATTTGAGACAATGTCTTAGTGTTTTCTTTCACACTAATAACATTAAGGAATTTTTTTACAGTTGTGTTCTACAGTATTCAGACGGATTCGTTAAAATAATCTGAATATACACAACACATTGAAAAACGTCGAATAAATTACACTTTCCATTTGTCAATACGCTTTTATTCAAACTTGCTAAAGCCATACGAAAGGGCTGTAAATATGTGAAGCAAGAGGAATATGTCATCAAAGATCGTTTTTGGTAATCTTACTAAGCAACAAAATCTAAAGTATTTTAAACTGTTGAACTTTAAAGTAGGCAACACTTGCAGATGTAATAAAATATTCTGAGCACCAACAGAGAAAGTATTAATTACAAAAATATAAAGTAATAGCTTATAAGTTAAATTTTTTTAATTAATTTATGGTTATCTATATGTCTGGAAAGCACAAATTAATTTAAGTACAGTATAATTTTCTTTGGAAACAGTATTTAAATCATTAAAATTAAAACGAACCTCTTAGTCATAATTTCAAAGTTACACCGTTGTTTGAATTCAACGTTTAAAAACGCAAAACAAGTCGACAAGTAAATTGAATTCCTGTTTAATCATCTTTCAAGCTTACAGAAGACAAGATGCACAGAAATACCACAAAGTCAACACACCTCAAAGCTGTTCTCTGTTTACACATTGAAAGTTAACAAACTCGGCTCAAAGAGTCATAAGTAAGGAAAACTTTATCAATATACTACGCATTTTGCAAAGGGTCGCTTACCTTTAATCACTTTCCTTCTGTTTAAATAAAGTTATATCAGGTAAGGTAATAATACATTTCTTGTTGTAGCAGGGGTGTAAATTTCTTCAATCTTTGTTCTGAAGAGGGTGATTTAACTTAGATGTGTAGTAAAAATATTAATACACGGAGCACGATAATCTGCAATACGACGCAGAACACAATTATGCATGAAAGTGTATGGTTTTATCAAAAGGTTTTTATTGGAAGTCTTTTAATAGGCAAATACTTGATTTTTATTTTATAAATAAAACTAAAAAAGAACAAGTTACTGGTCTACGGAAATGGACTTTGGGAGAAGCTTGTCGAGCAGGTCAAGAATGGTAATAACAACAAATACATACTTACATAGATCCTCGGCGCTATAACCCAGTCCGGGCCCTGACCTCCAAAAGAAATCGTCCCCACTGGTGTCTATTTCCGGCCAATGTCCACCAGTTTGCTGCACCCAGCCTCACTGCCTCCTTACCAACTTGGTCCAGCCATCTTGTACGCGGTCTTCCCCTCCTTCTCCTTCCCCCCGGCAAATAATTCATGATTGTTTTTGGGATTCTATCCTCCGCCATTCTTTGCACATGTCCGGCCCAACGCAGTCTGTTAATTTGAATGAATTGCACGATCGGAAGATCTTTAAACCTTTCGTACAACTCTCGATTATGCAGCCACCTCCAAATCTCGTTTTCTTTCACAAGGTCATAGATTCTCCTCTGTACCTTCCTCTCAAACACGGCTATTTCTGCTCATCTAGTTTTTTTAACACCCAGCATTCAGAGCCATACGTCAGAACTGGTCTGATCAAGGTCTTGTAGAGCGGGGCTTTAGTCTCTTTACTTATTAATTTTGATTTAAAATGTTCCACTAGTCAGTAGTAACACCTATTAGCAGATAATACTCGTTTTTCAGTGTCACTAGAGGAGTCATTTCCAGAGTCCACAAATGACCCGAGATATGGAAAACCTTGAACTTTTTCAAATTCGTAATCATTAATGCACACGGACAGGGCGCGAGTGTTGGCACCTGCAACCATATATTTAGTTTTTTTTTTGGTTTGTAACCAAGCCCATAGCCTTAGCGGACAACTCCAGTTCTTGAAAGGCTTCCTTTAAGCCAGTTTCAGACCTACTTATGACGTCAATGTCATCGGCATATGCCAGAAGCTGTACAACACAAACAAAATAACAACAAATAACTGAATAAAATTATTATAGAGACAACACGTACAGTGAGAGATGATGTCAGAAATAAACAATCCGTGTGATTTGGTCATGTTCGCAAAATGCCAGAAATAAATCTACTGAATCACCTTATATCCGTCGTGTGACTTCGTTACGTCGATTTTAATCGACGTAACGAAGTCACACGACGGATATAAGGTGATTTATTTATAATAATTTACTGTTCATACGTGACTTGGATACCTAGAACTAATATGCATTTTAAATCTACTGAAGTAGATTTTCTATTGGAAACCGGAAGGAAGGAAGCAGCAGAGACGGCCCAAAAAGATACAGCAGAACAGCAAAGATGAGGAGATGGAACTGCAAACAGAGAGTGTAGAAAGGAAGTAAAAAAAGGTAAGGTATAAGGGATGAGTGTTATAAACAATGATAACTACAAGGCGAGACAGATTAGTTAAGTAATACTGATGCATCCAGTGATGTCCAGTTAATGACTTCGATGGCACGGGCTGAAGGATTTGGCTCAAAACTGGAGGAGCTAAATGGTCATAAAAAAACTAATCAGGAGATTAGGGAAAACGCGAGACGTAGTTGAGTGAGAGGGAGGGAGATTAAGGAGAAAGACGTAGATATAGAAAAATAGGTAAATAAAGAGAGACAAACAGACAGACAGAGACAGAGACTGGTAGACAGACACACAGAGCGAGTAATGAACGTTAAGAAAGAGAAAGAAAAGGACTAAGGACAAAGAATACATGACCGGTGGCTAAAGCTTGGCCTTCTCTTTCGTCAGTAATGGAGGAAATTTATAAAACACTTGTTACAAAACATGAGATACGTTTAATCAATTGGACTTGCTTCAGTGGAAAGTCAGTACCCACTTGCAATCTATCTGACACGCATAAATAATACAAGCTGATGCAGTAATTACAAGCATTATGTCGAGACTTTATTAAAGCCAATAAACTGTCGGTATGTCTAGTTTGCTCCAACCTCGCTGTTGAAACTTACACCAGTGTAGACACAATCAACCTAACTAGTTCAACTGTAATGCGATTAAGGAGAGACTAGCGTGTAAGCAGGTGCAAAGTGTAAAGTCATCACATGTGCTTGATTGGACAGAGGAAACTTTGCTCCGCGTCGCTCCGCCTCGAACACTGCCAGTTAAATTGCGGTATGTAACACCAGCGTTAAAGCGACACCACTGTAGTCACTTAAACCATTTCAATGTTAACAGCTTGTTATATGAATCGATTAAATTTATATAAATATGTTATTATGATCTCACGCAGGCTTCCGCGTTCGGCGTCCACTATGTTTTAGAAGTCTTCTTCCGGTATGGCCGCGTCAAAAATGTCTTGTATGACAACGTTTCACTCTTCAGGTGACAATACTCATTGTAATACGAGTAAAACGTTGTCATACAAGACATTTTTGACGCGGTCCATACCGGAAGAATACTTCAAAAACATAGTGTTGTTATAATAAATATATTTAATATTTATAATGAATTTACCTCAAGATATACCTTTTTTTTCCATATTAGGAACATGTTTCGGGTACCATCTTGTACCCATCCTCAGCCTTCCGGTTTTTGTGTCTGGTGAAGTACATATGTGTTGGTTGACTATTATTATTGTGGCTTCCTGTTGGCTTCTGGTACTTCAAATTGGTTTTATTGTGTGTGATTTTTGGTGTATGTGTTAGTTTTTTGTTTTTTAGTATTTTCGATGTTGAGTGCTTTGAATATTGTGTCATGTAAAAGCTCAATATCGAAAATACACAAAAAACTAACACATACACCACAATCACACACAATAAAACCACTTTGAAGTACAAGAAGCCAACAGGAAGCCACAATAATAATAGTCAACCAACACATATGTACTTCAGCAGACACAAAAACCGGAAGGCTGAGGATGGGTACAAGATGGTACCCGAAACATGTTCCTAATAAGGAAAAAAAGGTATATCTTAAAGGTATTTATTCATTATAAATATTAAATGTATTATATACATCAAGAAACGGACTGTAGCAGAAAGTGATTGAATATAATAAATATATAGTATCCATGACATTAATACCCAAGACCATATTGCAGACAATGAAGAGAGACTGGACATCTGAATAGCATGCCACAGGTTTCCTAATGAAGTTTGGCAATACACCATAGCTGTTGGGCGAAAAAGTATGAAAAGACTTAGGAAACGTTGGTAAAAAACATGTATTGCTTTACGCGCAGGACAGCGAACGCAACCCGCTTATTCCCATTTTATAAAGGTTGTTCCATATAAAACGCAACCCATCTATGTCAGTAATTACATTTAAATAAAAAAGGCATATGTAAAGTATTTAATTAAATATTTTATTTCCAAACTTTACAGTACTTAAAATTCTAGAGTAAATGCTGGAAGTGGCCGCCATCTTCATGAATACACGCTTCCACCCTTTTCACTGTGTTTCTTGCAATAGAGTATTTGGGTTGATATTTAAAACAGCTTGTTTGATATTGACCTTGAGTTGTTCAAGTGTTCGTGGTTTGTTGCTGTAGGTGCTTGTTAATAATAATTTTTAAAATGAGTGCTGCGATTGAAAATCTCGCAAGCTGTGAAGTGCGCTCAGTAATACGATTTCTGCAAGCAGAAAACTGCAGACCGGTGGACATTCATCGTAGACTGTGTGAGGTGTATGGGAAGAATGTAATGGAGTAAGGCAGTGGTGTGTTCTGTTTAAAAATGGCCGCACCATTGTGCACGATGATGAGCGGAAGTGTGTGCAGACCTTGTCAGCAAGGAAAATGATGGTGACAGTTTTTTGGGACAGAAAAGGGGTTCTCCTGGTAGAGTTGATGGAACGGGGTACCACAAGCAACTCCGAGGTTTACTGTGAAACCTTCAAAAAGCTGCGGGGAGCAATCCAAAACAAGCGACGCGGTAAGTTGAGCTCCGGGGTATTGTTCTTCTACGACAACGCCCGACCGCATACAGCATCACGAACGCAAGAACTTTTGGGAAAGTTTGGATGGGAGCTTTTCAATCATCCCCCATACAGCCCTGATCTGGCACTGAGCGATTATCACCTGTTCATGCATATGAAAAAGTGGCTGGCAACACAGCGCTTTGAAGACGACGAAGAGCTGAAGGGGGGCGTTAATGAATGGCTGAAATCACAGGCGGCAGATTTTTACGATGAGGGCTTCCAAAAACTCGTAAATTTTATTAAATTCGATGTCTTGTTAGGTGCTGGTTTATCACGGTACTTACGGCAAAAAGATTCTTGCACTGCAACCACTGACCGCGTGCTAAAGTACGACTCAAGAATAAAAACACGTTCGTCTTGCGAAAAAACCATTTTCTCTCTAACAATGCGCTGAGAGTTGTGATCGCTTTGTCATAGGTATCAGTGGCAGTTTACTGCGCCGGCGCAATGTTCGATTGTTGGTCGAGTCTATTCCAGTAAAACGTAGGGGAGTTTGGCGGTAAATTCAAATATTACAGAAGGCTGATTAGTGGGTTGCGTTTTATATGAAACACCCTGTATTTGTTGTTTTTCTTAATTGATCTTTATTCTTTGTAATATTGTCTGTAAAATGATGTATAGAATTAAAGAATTAAAAAATATCGTCATCATTACCAACATTATCCTAGTCTCTTCTGAAACCTTCAGCTAACCGCACACCGAATCGCATTGAAACAAAAGTACCGGAGTACAATAAATTGAAATTTTCCAATGAAAGGGACTTCAGTGGATCCTCACACACTGAATGAAATCGATAATTTTACATTGAATCAGAGTGAAACGGATCGATTCGTTAGGCGTGGTTTATTTTTGCCGAGTCCGGAGTTGTGCAGATGCTCTGTGTCGTTGCCGGCCCTAGTAGAAGAACAGAATATTAAACGAGGTAACGTTGCGTCCGAGGCCTATAAGTACAGTGTAATAAAACAGCTTAAGTGAACATGTTATATTTTGATTTAATTTCATAGCATTACTAAACTATTCATAGCTAAATTTAAATTATAGGTCTGAGCGCACACTTAGTACTATACGTTTAAATTGAAGAAATTAATGAATTAGTATAGGGCCTAATTAATAAATATTGTTTGAGTTATTGAATTCGTATCATATGAATGAGTTAATTATTATATTTTTTTTTTATTGAAACTGGTCTAAAAGACCAACCATCAATTTACATCTAATGTTTTTAAGTTACTTATACAGTCGCCCACTGGTGTACTATATATTACTTTCTAGATTTCTGCACACACTGCACTACACTAATTCAAAAGTTTTAGTTCTCTTCAGCCTTCTCACTGTATTGGCGTTGTCAAGCAGTTGAATAGCTTCTACATTGATATGCTGGTGTAGTCTAGATTCGTGCTTTGCAGCAAACCTTTTAATTTCACTGGCGACATCAGGGATCCTAAGGTCTCGATGTAGATCACTATATCTGATGTACCATAGAGCACTTGCCGTGTTCCGTAGCACTCTATTCTGGAAGGTCTGAATACATCTAATGTTCGTTTCTTTCGCACAACCCCACAGTTGAATTCCATAAAGCCAAACTGGTTTGAGAATTTGGTTATATATCAGAATTTTGTTGTGTATTGACAACTGAGAATTTCGTCCCAAGAGCCAATACAGTTGTCTATATTTGAGACCAAGCTCCGTCCTTTTTTTTCTGATGTGCTCTTTTCATCGTAGCTTTGTATCTAGGGTCATCCCCAAATATTTGGCAGTGTTTGCATATGGTACTACAACACCATTTAAGGTAACTGGAAGACTGTTCTCTATTCTTTTGTTTGTAAAATTGATATGGACAGATTTCAGTTCATTAAGCTTAATTTTCCATCTCCTAGTCCACTGCTGTATCTGATCACTAGCACCTTGAAGCGTGTTGGTAGCTTCACCTAAGGTCGAACCAATCGCCATTATAGCTGTGTCATCAGCGAAAGTAGCAACAGACACATTCTCTGGCTGCGGCAGATCACATGTAAACAACAAGTAGAGGATGGGCCCCAAAACACTCCCTTGGGGCACACCTGCCCTCACTTCTCTTAGCTCAGAATAGTCATCTTCCTGTTTGACTCTAAATAAACTTTCCGATATATATTATATTTCTTAAATAATATTACAGTATTTTATATAATAAACTTTTAATTTGCAAAAAATGAAGAATTATAAAACTGCTGTTAACCGGCAATTAAAAATGACGCGATTAGATTATTGAAATACATAAATTAAGAGATCGTAAAGTCGGGCTCAAATATCAGCTGGTTCCAGTGTTGCCACGTTTAATATTTCGGCCTTCTACTAGAGCCGGCCATGTCTGTGTCCATGCAGCTAGCCGGCCATCACGCCGTTAAACGTTATATCATTACCAAGTTTCTGATAGATGGTTCGGTTTATACCATTGGTTATTTTACGTGTCCATGATTGTATGTATGCTTTATGGAAAGAAAAAATACAGTGTGGTACTTTCTAATGTTTTTGGCTGCATTTTTGCCCTGAATTCAAATTTTGTTTTTAAGACCTTCTTTTTCTTTATTAGGAGCAAAGTACAAAGCAGTCACCTTTCCTTTTCCTTCAACTGTTGCTTTCACATCTACCGACAATGTGAGGCAAAAAAATGAACTTTAACTGTTCGGTATTTACTGTTTACAGACTGATATAAATTCTGTTTGGCAGTTTTAAGGTAGTGTACGGACAATAACACTTTCTTTTCCGAAAGTTTTCGATTCAGGCTCTTCGGTTCCGAAAGAACGTGACCCAGTGTACAAAAAATTTTAAAGAATCTCTTTCCGCTTAAGTCCTCTAATTGTGGCACAGCTTACACCAAACAACTGCCATATATGGAGACCAGCCTGCATTTAATTGCGTGGAATGACAAGTTGCGCGTTGTGGAAGCCTGTTGTGTGTATGCTTCCATGTAGATGTCGCTGAGATCAACTTAGGATGTTACAGTAGTCGACCGACCAATTCTGCCCAATAGGTTCAACACGCCAAACTTAAGGGCACGCTAAACAAAAAAAAGTCTTTAATAATTAATTGTATTTTTAATTTATTTTTATTCTTTGTAGTATCGTTTTTAAAATGTTGTATAGAATTAAATATTTTAAAATTTTAACTGAAACAAAAATTTTGATAAAATTTGTATTTTTTTAAGAAAAGTATCTGTTCGTCATTTCTTCTCTTCCCGTTCCTTTTAACTCTAATTTCTGCAAAATTATTTTTTCTCAATATTTGATTTTAAAAATTTTGCTTACTGTCAAATTTTATCGAGTATACGGCTACTCTGTCGACTTTAGCAGTCGTTTCGTTCTATTAGTCTCAACCAGCGGTGTCCGTAAGTCAGCACTGGTTGTAATATCGTCTTGTCTACCTTCAGTTTACCTCCAAGTCTGAGATAATTATTTTTTCCAGGTTACATTCCTTAAATATACATAAATACGATCTGCTTTCATCGCCTGTTTCCTTGGTTCCTCGTACGTATTGTGGTCGTCATAGACGTTTTTCTAGTCCGTGACCTGCTCTATAACTTACTTTTTAATTTTCCGTCTACATCAAATAGAAGCATGTTGATAGGGCAAGCGGTGGCAGATTAATACAATGAGTTCGAGATTCTAGATTGTTGGAAATACTGGCCGACCACTGGAGAGATGGAAGGATAGACGTTGTGCTTGGAATCGATGTTTATCAAATCCTTTTGTTTCGTTGAGAGGAAAAAATGCGATTAGACTTATATAAAAGAAGAAGAAGAAGAAGAAGGAAGAAGAAGAAGAAGAAGAAGGAAGAAGGAGAAGGAGAAGGAGAAGGAGAAGGAGAAGGAGAAGGAGAAGGAGAAGGAGAAGGAGAAGGAGAAGAAGAAGGAGAAGGAGAAGAAGAAGAAGAAGAAGAAGAAGAAGAAGAAGAAGAAGAAGAAGAAGAAGAAGAAGAAGAAGAAGAAGAAAGACTAATCATTAATGTAATAACTTTAGCAAAGAATTGTGTTATCTGTAAACGTAATAAAGGATAGAACATTGCGAACAATTAAGGAAACACATATTAAGAAAATAGTTGACGTACGGATGTTACGAAGAATATTGAGAGTATTAAGTGTAAAGAAAATCACCACCAAAAAAGGTTAAAGGTTACATTAAAATATGTTAGCAGTTTGAGGACCAGCTGCGTAATATTGCGCCGCTGGTGGACCTATACTTGGTATTTTGACACACGGCGCACATTTATGCCGCTCACTTTTCAATGCTTTCAAACGCTTCGCGTCTTGCTATTACGCCACAAAACGAATGCAGAAGTTTTATTTGGCATTTTAGTTCTTGTTCTGCCGTCAGATTGCACCACTGACTTAAGAAAATAGTTTTAGCAAATAATTTGAACAGTTGGCAAGCGTGGTGACTTTGTTTACATTTTGCTAAACGAAGTGACATTAACAACTAAAAGGAATAACCTAAACATGCAGATAATTTAATGATATGAGCAAAATACCATTAAAAGTCTTTTTTTTTCAAATTATGTAAAACTGTATTTGTAGGAAACGGTATTTGTGAGTTAATAGCAAAAACAGTTAATACTCATGTATAAATTAAACTAGAGACAAACCAATCCAATGCCTCTGAGTGCAATTAAATTTAAATACTGACGGAGCGAATTCTGCGAACGTAATTTAATGTTCTAATTTAAAGGAGAAAACTACTGTGTTACGTTTAGTCGTTAAATGTAGTTAGTATATTCGAGGGTTGTTTTGGCTTCTAATTTGCTTGACTTTGGCACAACTCTTTGTAAAAACTAATTGCGTCTGCTTTCAATAATAATGTATTTGGATAACTATGAAACAATTGTACCAAGGTGGTGGTTTTTCATGGAACTGATCCTGTACGCGCAAAAATTTTTATAGATGATACTGTCTTGGAACAAGTTAGCAATTTTGAATACCTGGGCTACATTGTGTCTTATAATACAAGCAATGACGTTGTTGCGAATAAGTTGCATAAGTTCAACCTTATGTGCAGGACTATTAGGCAAACCCTTATGCCAGCAGTAGAGACACACTCCTAAAATTCTACAGGGCCTTCCCACACTTCTTTATGGGTCTGACATTTTGACTTTAACGAAAGACCATGCCAGTCGCATCCAAGCGGCTGAAATGAGATGTCTCAGGCACGTGGCAAAGTATACTCTCCATGATCGTAGAAGAAACACAGATATACGGCAGGAACTGAATATTATGAGTATACTCGACAGGATTGCCCAGAATCGGCTGAATTGGTGGGAACATCTTTGAAGAATGGATGACTGCCGCATCCCCAAACAACAACGGAACTATTTGCCGAGGTGACGGAGAGGTGTGGGACGTCCGGAAGCGCTCGAGTGACCAGCCCTAATCTTTGGCTATTTGAGACCGGAACAAACTATCCTTCATTTAATCCTTGAAAATGACGATGATGATGAAGAGGAGGAGGGGGAGGAGGATGATGAAACAATTTTAACAACGACAAAATGAATCACAATATTAAAACAATGGAATAAATCCTTGGTTGACAAGACTGAATTCCTGAATACAACGCGGAGCTACTTGCTACCTTGCCTGCACAGCCAGACCTTTAGACATGGCGACTGCCAGACGTGAGGATCATGTGGCCATTATTATATCCTCGTTCCTCTGGCTTTAAGGGGTTTGGGTGGTGTCAGCTACGTCCTACAAGCAGACTTGGGCAACGCTTGACTTGAGCAACACTCTACAGACTAATCAGGAGCTGTAAAGTTACACCATGTTTCTGCCTCCTCTGTTCTGTCATTGTTGATTATTATATCTGGACACATACAACCGCGGAAACGTTTACTTGTTTTTTGGTTCCATGTTTCGTAAGGAAATGGAAATATGGTGATCGAGAAAAAATCGTGTTCGAGATAAGGGCAGATTCTGATTGTACTACCCTCAAAACATGAAGAAAAGTCAGTTTCCGAAAAGTGTGTGTGTAGTTGTTTTTCTATGGCAAAAAATAACTGCCGCAATTTCAAACAGAATCAAATAATGTTTTGCATTTGAGACCGAGTTGTAGATCACTCAAGACCTACTGATTTTTGCGAAGATCGGTTAAGGGAAAGGGGTAGATTACCTCCAACGTTTTATATTTTAACAAGAGTAAAGAACTTAATTTTGATAAATAAAGTATCCAAAAAAGAAGGTCATGTTAATGCACTGTAGAAAGGTAGATGAAATATCTATAAATTAAAATGATAGTTGAATGGGGAGAGGGTAATTTTCTATAAATGAATATGATAGTTGAAGGGGGAGGTGGTAATTGTTTACTTCCATGTTCCATAAGGAAATGGAAGTATGGTCATGTCGAAAAAAATCGTTTTCGAGTAACGGCAGATTCTAATTGTACTACCATCAAAACATGAAAAAAGTCATTTCTTGAAAAGTGTCTGTGTGTGTGTGTGTCTGTCTGTAGAATTTTTTCTATGGCAAACGATAACAGCCGTAAATTAAAACAGAATAAAATAATTTTTTGTATACAGCACTGAATTGTAGCAGACTCAAGGTCTATTGATTTTGGTGAAGATCGGTTAAGGGAAAGGGGTAGTTTACCTGCAACGTTTTACGTTTTAACAAGAGTAAGTACTTAATTTTGATAAATAAAGTATCCTGAAAAGAAGGTCCTAATAATCCACTGTAGAAAGGTAGATGAAATATCTATAAACGAAAAGGGTAGTTGAAGGGGGGAGGTGGTAATTTCTTTTAAAAATTAAAATGGTAGTTGATGATGGAGGAAGTAAATTTTATAAGTTTTATATGTGTAATAC
Source organism: Magicicada septendecula (assembly GCA_034769895.1). Lineage (NCBI taxonomy): Eukaryota > Metazoa > Arthropoda > Insecta > Hemiptera > Cicadidae > Magicicada > Magicicada septendecula. The sequence continues at coordinate 36,325,826 of CM068374.1, read as the reverse complement.
GTTATTGACAACAAAGAAATAGTTTCTATTGAAACATTTCATTTCAATTTAACAAAATTCTATATTTTTTTCATTTTAATTTAAATCATGTATGAGAGAAAATATATCGTTCGTGGCAGGCAAGCATATCTCAATTATGTAATGTTTACGTTTCCATTTTATTATTATAATTACCGCAATAAAAAGGCAGGCAAGACACACACACACACACACACACACACACACACACACACACACACAATTCGCGTTATTTCTGGCCTCACTCATGTTTATTTTCTTACATTTGCACGTTTTTTAAAATGGAAAGTGCCGAAACCCACACCAACACAACGCGTGCAAGCCGAAAAAGTGTCCAGCGTGGATAGCAATTTGCTTCCTGTGGATCGCCGGGCAGTGTAACTGCACGTGTTTACAGATGAACGGTAAATAGACAGACTTTTCGTCTTTAGGGAATGAACCCTCTGCAAGATGCTCAGGGTCCATGAGTGACTTCGGAGCGCTTCGGAGGAGTGATGATTATCTGCGTAGTTCAGTTTCTTTATAAGAATAAATTAAGCCTACCTAATTTTTATGCATCAAGTGTCTGAAAATAACATTATATTAAACGACTACCCCATAATAACAAACGTATCTATAAATAGTGAAATTAGTTTGAGGGTGGGCGATATTTTTTTAGAAATTACCGAACCGAATTCAATTAAATTATTTTAAACATAAATCTTACAAGATGGAAGTCATGAATGGTTCTCCATACAGATTTTTTATATGTGTATACGTTATCTGCAAGAAAGAAATAGTTTCTATGGAAATATTTTATTTCAATTTGTCAAATATATAAGTTGATTTACCAGGGCTCGGGTAATTTTTTTTCGGTCTAGGTGGAAATGTTTTTCATGCAACTCTTACCAATTTTATTTAAAGTATACTCAGCTTAGAGTTTCTTTTCTTCTTATTGTTTCTTATTAACATTTTTAGTAATAGTTTTTTATATTACTGTTACTGAAGTTTGAATATTCATTTATCTTAATGTAGGCCTATATTGACTATAATGATAATCGTTTATTCATAACTAAACCACTTCTCACATTAATAATAATAATAATAATATAATTTACTCAAGTCATTTATCACTATTCAGTTTTCACGTCCCAGTCATCTACATATCTTACAAACTTACGCACTGATTATAATACACTAAATAGAAAAAAACAGGCACACCGGTTGGTTGGCTCATGTACTGTAAGTGTTTGCCTGACTGAATGGCTTGCAGACTTATCTTTTGTTCCAACTGGACGCACAAAACACAGTAAGTGTTACGTGCTCTGATACCGTCGCGACGTCGCCGTTTTCAGTGTTGCTTATTATTTTGTTTTGTATTATCGTGTCTTTTTGTCTTGCTTAATGTGACTAAGAAGGGGGAATAATCAAATCCTCCGTATTTCTATATCTTTTCTTCCATAAAAATTGTCTATTTTTCTTCGTTATTTGCATCCTGTTTTCTTCCAGATTTCCCGTGTCCCTGCCCATGTGTCTCCAAAAATTTACAAATTTTGCCAGGCAGACTTTATGAGTAAATGCTTAAGCTAGAGTAAATGTAGTAAATGTGGGATAGGGTAGAGGTAGTAAAAGGCCTTTGGCCCAGTAGTAGTAGTAGTAGTAGTAGTAGTAGTAGTAGTAGTAGTAGTAGTAGTAGTAGTAGTAGTAGTAGTAGTAGTAGAAGTAATAGTAGTAGTATTAGTAGTAATAGTAGTAGTAGTAGTAGTAGTAGTAGTAGTAGTAGTGGTGGTGGTGGTGGTAGTAGTAGTAATAATAGTAGTAGGAGCATTTATATTTTAAATACTGTAAAGTAGTGAATGTGTTAGAGAAGACCACAAATTTCAAAAGGCTGAAAAATTTAAATACCTAGACTCACTAGTTACTGAGGACAACATTATGGCCGAAGATATAAAAGAAAGGATATCTGCTGGTAACAGATCTTACTTCTCCTTACTTCTCCCTACAAGGAATATTTAAATGTAAAAACATAAGCAGAGCAACCAAGATTCGGCTCTATAAAACAGTTCTTAGGCCAGTGGTCACGTACGTAACCGAAACTTAGAAAACGACAGTAGCAGAGAAAGAGTGATTGGGCAGGTGGAAAAGAAAAGTCCTCAGTAGAATATTTGATGCAGTGAACGTCCAAGGAACATGAAGAATAAGGACGAATGCAGAAATCCAGCAAATCTATAGAGAACCAGATAGCGTCACTGACATTGAGAAAAGTAGAATCCGGTGGGCAGGGCATGTACGGAGAATGTTAGAGACATCCACATTAAAGAAAATTTTTACTGGAAGACCTAGTAAAAGAAGAAGGAGGGGTAACGATAGTTGGATGATCTTGAGGACGACCTGCGCAGGCTCGGTGTAAGAAGACGGAGACTAAGACCAGAGGATCGAGACGTCTGGAGACGGATTGTCCACGATTGACCAAAAGGCTCTCTAAGAGCTGTAGCGCCAATTGAGAGCGAGAGAGAGAGAGAGAGAGAGAGAGAGAGAGAGAGAGAGAGTGTTAAATATTTGTTTAAATTCTGGGCGTGCAGGCGTTTGTGTGGGTGCGCGCGCGCTCGTGTCTGTGTTTGCTGTTATTTTTTAATCAAACTTTACCTATACATTGAACTGCACATTGAATTGGTAATTCATTTTACGGAGCTTCACAGAAGGACAAAGGCGTATTATTTTCTCGGACAGAAGGATTAGTGAGCATTCACTGTGCGTGTATAATTGGCGGTTTGGTTGTGTTTGACTTACTGAGGCGGTGGGCTACTGGGGGGGAGGTGGCTGTATACATTGGTAGAGTAACTAACATACGTATCTCATTACTTTGTGCAACTAAACTATTGGTAAGGTAAACAACACACTTCAAACATTCCAATGTAAAGCGAACTTTGTTCAAATTTAGCCTTGTGTTATTTGTCTTTTAACCACCTTTGTGTGTTAGAGTGGCACGCGCGCGTCTGTTTGTGAAAATATGTGCGCGTGTGTCTGAACTGGGCTCCGCAATAACCCTCCTCTACCCCCCGCTCTCGTTTGCGTAAATCCTTTCTAGCCTCCTATACACAAAGTCTCAAGTCACCTCGCCTATCCGCATTTTTCTTGGTCTATCCATCCTTCCTCTTCTAGCCTATACAATGGCTTCCACATACTCTAAACCATTTATGTATCCTCCATTCTTTCATCGTCCTCTATCCAAATTCTTTGCGCCAAACTTTTACCATATCTTTCGCTTCCACAAGTGCGTTCAATTCTTAATTTTCCTTATTTTCCGAGCACCTTCTTCTTTAGCCGTGCCGAATATCATTCTGAAAATTTTTGTTTACAGCATTTAAGTCCTTACTCCGTGGCTGCTTTGGATACTACAAGTATTTTAAAGTTTTACATGAACAAGTTACTGGGCTGTTGCACATCCCCCTACCAGGAGGACCAGAGACTCTCCTATCAGGGTTACCATACCCTACCCAAAAGGCCCCTGTTTTGAGGAACAGAAGATTAGCCTTCACACTTCTCTTTCTGAGATAGGATTTGGTGTCTTGATTATTCATCTCTTCTTTCACAGCACTAACACTTTTCTAAAAATGAAACTTTTACTTGTGAAACTTACTGTTTATTATCTTCTCGTTGAACGCGTTTCAGCGTACGTATTCGCCTTCTTCAGCTTTGAGACTGCCATCATTTAGTAACGGTTGTTGTGTGGAAGGTGTAGTGGGGTTGGTGCGTGGAGGAAGGGGATTGGCGCGGGGATTCAACTTAATGTTTGTTTTTTGTATGATTGTGTCAAAAGTGTATGTGATTTATATTGTAATTGATCGTTAAGTATGTTGTTTGGTTGTGTTGTGTGGTGTTTATATATTTCGTATTGTTCAGTTGTGTTGAGTTTTCGACCTTTGGGTAAGTAATGTAAAATTTCAAGATTAGTGTCTATGTTGGTGTAACTGTGGTTTTCTTTGTGTATGTGTGTGGCAAATGCGGAGTGTATATTGTTGTTGGTTAAAGCTTTTAAGTGTTCAGGATAACGGAATGAAAAAGATCTTCCCGTCTGGCCTATGTAGAAACTATTGGAGTCATTACATTTAATTTGTATACACCTGTTTTGTTATATTTGTCTATGTCTGTGTTTGTATTATTGATGTGTTTTTTGATGGTATTGGTTGTTCTGTATGCTATTTTGTATTTGTGTTTTCTGAATGTGTTGGCGATTTTGTGTGTGTAGGAGTTGTGGTATGTGAGTATGATGTATTTATTGTGTTGTGTGTTGATGGTATTTTGTGTTTTGTTGTTTTTGTTTTTGATGCGTTTGTGTAGTGTGTTTATTAAATTAGGGTTGTAACCGTTTTTGATTGCTATGTATTTTATTGTGTTGAGTTCGTCGGTGTAATCTTGTTTATTTAAGGGTATTTTAGTTAGTCTATGGAGGATACACCAACATAGACACTAATCTTGAAATTTTACATTACTTACCCAAAGGTCGAAAACTCAACACAACTGAACAATACGAAATATATAAACACCACACAATACAACCAAACAATATACTTAACGATCAATTACAATATAAATCACATACACTTTTTTGACACAATCATACAAAAAACAAACATTAAGTTGAATCCCCGCGCCAATCCCCTTCCTCCACGCACCAACCCCACTACACCTTCCACACAACAACCGTTACTAAATGATGGCAGTCTGTCTCAAAGCTGAAGAAGGCGAATACGTAAGCTGAAACGCGTTTAACGAGAAGATAATAAACAGTAAGTTTCACAAGTAAAAGTTTCATTTTTAGATAAGGATTTGGTGGTTTTGTATCAGTTAATCTGATACAAAAAGTTTCTTAGTATTTCCAGTGCTCACCTATCGGCATCAGTAAGCACTCTAAGATCCTAAGCCACACAAAATTAAGAAATTAGAACTGAAAAAAAGAAAACACCTTAGCCCTCGATTACTCTAATAGTTTTTCGGGGTCAGAAAAGAACAAGAGGCAGTGAAGAGAGACTAGACAGAAAAGACTAAAGGACGGGATCTCGCCCAAAGACAAGTGCCCTGAGAATCCAGCTAGGGCACATCGGGATTGCCAAACCCGTATCCACAAGATGTGGACCCCTGTTGAGACGTGGGTCGTCTGAGGATGAGATGAGTGCCGGAACAGGTTTATATAACGTAATCCTTGAAGAGGAGGAGAAGAAGAAGATGCATTTAAGTCGCATGGATGAAGATAAAATACCTGTAATGTAAACAAGTGCAATACTTCTGGAAGAAGGGATGTAGGAAGACCAAGAAAGAAATGCATCTGATAATGTGAAGTCGGAATAGGCACATCGCCTAATTCCTGAAATGCATCTGATAATGTAAAGTTGGAATAGGCACATCGCCTAATTCCTGAAGTGTAGAAGACGAAGAAGAGTAAGATTTTTATTTAAAGCGTATTCAATTAGTTGTAATAACTTTCTGATAAGATTCATGTTTCACAGCCGTATGACACAAAAGGGAGCACAATGCTCAAGTAAATATTTATGTTTTCTTGTCTTTTAATCAACTTAATTCTAAAAATGTTACACTGTCAAAGTACTCGCGGTTTTCCAAGCAAATTTATTTATGAATGGTGTCTTTTATCCTATTCTGATTGTTCAGGGTGTTTTTAAGATATTTAAACACTTCTACATTACCAAATTTACTTTCTCCTATAATGAGTTTTTTGTAGAAATTGTGTTCAAACTACGTATAGTCATCAAATCACAGTGCTAATAACCATTATTGATTTCTTACACTTTCATTAGCTACCTTACGCTGAAGTTGAAAACCCTTTGTGCCTACTTTACTTAACTTAGTGGTACTGCAGTTAGAAAAATTTATAACAAATTATCGTTAGTTCTCAGCGGAGATTTCAGTGGTAATTTTGCTGTCAAACATCAGAACATTTCATACAGTTTCCACGAGATACGTTACATCAGAACATGAATAACGATCTGTCCATTCCAACAACAAAAGGCGGTATGACTATAAATGAGGATTTTGACGATTTATTGACAACATTGATTATAAAACGTTTGTTTCTTATTTTATTTATAATAAGCCAGTCGTTTGATTTTCTATTTGGAACAGGATCAATTACAGGGCGTTGTTATTACGGCAGTAAATAATTATTATTCCAATTAAAAAAAAATAAGTCTATAACGTAATTGTATTTTTGGTCAATATTAAGTTGTACGTATTAATAAGGTTGCGGTATTAACAATTTCTTCTTTTGTAAATAAAATTTACAGGCATTGCACGAATGCAATGCACAGAGAAGGGCATTGAAAATGCTTCAATAAATCTAAAAATTATATATATTTATGTTCATTCACCAATCAATGAATTCGTTCTTCATTCACCAATCAGTGAATTCATTCTTCATTTACCAATGTACAGATTATAAGTTAAATGTAGTCGCATTCATAAGCGAAGTTCTAAATGTGTACTACGTTACTGACAACAAAGAAGTAGTTTCTATGGAAACTCACCGGTTCCCATTTTCAATAATGCACCAGCGATCGGCCGCAAATGTGCGACCCGTCCTTATAAACATTTCCAATGTTACAAAATACGTTTTATACGTATTTTGTAATTTACTGACTTGAGAGAATTTTATATTAGTACTGTTCATACTTGCTATTTTCCGTTTATTTCTAAGTAATTTTAATAATGTATCACTCTTAAATAAAAATATGTCTACGTTTATATATATATATATATATATATATATATATATATTAAATTTTTTTTTATAAATTAACCAAACCCCATTCATCAACACATTCTGTAGAGAACTTTTACTTCTGTCGGCTGTCCCGCAACAGCCACATTTTAATTTTTTAATGTACGTTCTGTACACTAAGTGATGTAGATGATCATATTGTGTCCTTTAGTTGTTACACGTGGCTGTACCATACCAGCTGTTTTCCTTTAATGTCAGTTGTTATGGAAACATGTATTTCCACCTTAGTCTTTATTTTGCATACTCTGACATCGTAGCCTATGTCGTCATTATATATTTTTTACACTATACAAATGTATTCGACAGTTATTTTTAATTCTTTTTTGCTTTAAAATTTTTATTATTTCTAGCGTAAAACCGTTTATGTTTTTTAAAATCGTTGCGTTATTTTAAACCCAATATTTTCCAACAGAACCAAGGAAATGTTCAGATGAGGAAAATAAATAAAATTTATTGTAACGATAAGAAAAAATATTTGTTCCTGTTGCTTGCACAACTAAGAGAGAGGACATTTCTCCTTCCCGAGGGACATATACGTGCTGTTTGATTGGAAACTCTTATCGCTAACCCATACTAACGTTTCATAAGGTGAGTGACCAGAAATCTGTAATACTTGAGGTAGAACGCGGGTCCAATATTTGTCTTGTTTGGCACACTGAGGCCGACCAGGGAAACAGAAGTTATTGCCAATATTTTGTTTACAATTTTTCTACTGTTACTTTTTCTAAACCTCATACACTTGATCTCTGCATATAACCGTAGTTCCCCTTATACAATATTTATTTATGTATTACTTCCATGGAAGTATATATGTATAAGGAAGTGGAAGTATGGTGATGGCGAAAAAAATCATGAAGAAAATTCATTTTGTGAAAACTGTGTGTGTGTGTGTGTGTGTGTGTGTGTGTGTGTGTGTGTGTGTGTGTGTGTGTGTGTGTGTGTGTGTGTGTGTGTGTGTAGAATTTTTTCTATGGCGAATGATAACTGTCGCAAATTCAAACAGAATAAATTAATTTCTTGCATATGTGCCCAAGTTGTAGAGAACTCAAGGCCTGTGTCTTTTGGTGAAGATCAGTTAAGGGAAAGGGGTAGTTTACCTGTACCGTTTTATGTTTTAAGAAGAGTAATTTTTCTATGGCGAACGACAACTGCCGCAAATTCAGAGTCAAATAATTTTTTGCATATGTTCCTGAGATGTAGTGGACTCGAGGCTTATTGATTTTGGTGAAGATCTTTCGGGAAAGTGTAGTTTACCTGCAACGTTTTATGTTTGAACAAGAGTAAAGTACTTAAATTTGATAAATACAGTATCCTGAAAAGAAGGACATAATTATCCACTGTAGGAAGGTAAATGAAATATCTATAAATAAAAAGGGTAGTTGAAGGGGAAGGGGATAATTTTAATTATGTGTACTACGTTATCGGCAACAAAGAAGTAGTTTGTTGTTAAAACTCCTTCCCGGGCTGTTTGGCTGTGGTCTAATGTTTTCTGCAAAACCAGACGTTTTAGCAGTGCCATCAACCGCCATCATCAGTGAAAATGGAGTGCACTAACGCGACGTGGTATACGTTAGTGACCACAGTACTGTGGTTAAGGGTAAACCAAAAAAGTAAGAAAAAGTATATTCTATCGAAATATTTCATTTTGAAAATGATTTTAAATATAAATCGTAGAACATGGAAGCTACGAATGGTTCTCCATACCGATATATTTATTTATGTATATTTTTCTAATGCATATCTAAATATACCAATCTATATATCTATATAATAATAATAATAATCTGTAAAACAACTGATGCCAAATATAATATTCTAAATACTTATCTAAAATGCTGCGTTGCGTCAGTTAGTTACTGTCTGTTTATACTTTTAGTTTTATGTTAATTTATTATATACGTAAGCATTGGTCATAAATATTATGTTTTAATTGAATATTCATGAAGATTGAAGACCACAGACGCAGATGCTGTGAACGTTTTACGTTGTTCGATAGGGTTCTTGTTACACCATAAACGCGAGGGAGTGTTACAGAGCTCCCACTGTCCAGATGTGTTCGGATCTTTGTAAAATGGAATAAAAATGCTAAGCAGGCAACTAGAATGACAGCAGAGGCATTAATTAGAATGATGAACGGGATTTCAGGAGAAATGAAGTAAATATTTTTGTAGATCTTTTACAAGGCCAGAACTGCTTTTTGCCGACCCCTGTTATCCTCGATTGAAGATTAATCTACAGATTCAACGTTCGTACCTGTAGATGATTTATCTTACCAAAAATACTTTCTATTTTTTGTGAGATATTTTCTTACTGTTATGTTATTACGTAGGCTTTTTCTCCTTCATAGTCATTGTTCACTTATAACAGAAACGTCAAATATTCTTATGTAAATACAATCGACAGGCAAATCACTAATTACCCATATTTTATATTTATATATGAAGACTTTCTGTAAGGTCGTTTTGACCAATAACAAACAACTGATTTCTTTCAACTGAGCGTACAATTTGCTACGTTCTGATATCGGATTTTTACGTTGCTTATGCTGAAAGTTCTGGTACCTGGCAATCAAATATCGGCAACCACTTTATCGATTAAACTCCTTCCACACTAGTCCTCCTCCAAACAATAATTTTGATAAAATGAAAATTTTATTTTAATTTTTTTTTTAATTTCAGTGAAGTAAAATAACCTAATAATTTTCATAAAATTTTAATTAATTTATTTAACTCTTCAAGATGACACAACAAATGCAGATATTTGGCAGGAATTGAATATGATGAGTATAATTGAGAGCATTCTTTAATATCGGCTAAAATGGATGACATACCTTAACCAACCAGGTGACTTAGCGCATCCTCAAACAACTATTGAAACATAATACAAACGGACTTATAGGTGTGCGACGTCTGTAAAGCGTTGAAGAAGCTCTACTCTACCTAAATGAGAACAAAACAAATCATTTCTAGCAATTCTGGTTTAATCCTTGTTGATGATGATGAAATTCAATAAAATAAAGTGGATCTATCACAGTTTAGTACACCATAACTAGGAAAACCTTAAAAGAGAATAATAAAATTCATCATCTTTACATCACGGCAAGGCACCCTACTGCCTGTTCCGTCTTCAAATATCCTCCAGCCGTTTCTTCCTGGGTCTACCCAACACACTCGTATTCTTTAGGTTTGCATTTCCAGACTTGTTTCCCCAGACTTGAATTCTAAGTATTTCTACTACAGTTTGTTGTAACTTTAAATCTTTCATTCAAGTTGAAATTTTTAATTCATTTCTCATGGCCTCATTCTTTACATGATCATATGTAGGATACTATTTAACTCCCCTTAAGAACACCATTTCCAAAGCCTGTATTTTACTGTCTTGTTTCATGGTTGCCGTCTATACTTCACACAGAGCAGTATAGGGACCACTATAACTTTGCATACTTTATTTTGTATCTCGACGTTCTTATTTCTATAAATACAATATTGTTACGTAATACGGAACGTTCTACAAGTATCTCGGCTATTCCAACAGAGCCCAGCTGTAATGTGTGTGTGCGTACATATTTCTGCTGCTTTGTGATGAAAGACAATTACGTGATAATTATCATGCGTCAACACTCGACGATTCCAGACCGCGCGATCAGCGTGCTGAGTTCAAGGACACTGTTTTTAGTAGATTCGAGACCACGTGTTTGTTTAACCCGTCATCCAACGTGACAGATTGTTCTGGAATCTCAGCGAGGTATAAATATAAGCGTTCAGCAACGCTTAGTTTCAGTTATGTCGGCGATTACTCTGTTCAGTGTATGTCGTTCGATTTACACAGCGCGTCTCAAGTGGTGAATTAGTGAAAAGTTATTGTAGTGTGGAATGCTTTATAGTTGACATTATTATTTGTGTGGACAATTATTGTACGAGTATAATCTTTTTGAATACCTTGTTGATTACAAACTGTTAATTGTGAAAATTAAAACTGGTGATTAGTGATTTCATTGGTGACTTGTAGTTTGTTTTCCACTGTACCATACGATGATCAAGGAACCCGTCATAATAATACAATTGATTGTTCTACAGATCGTCTGAATACAATAATCCAATTATAATAAGATTCTGATTTAATTGTTTACATTTTTTCTGTATTCTAATCCGTTAAACAGTTTTGAAGCTCGTCTGTATTTCACAAGTGTTACATTTCAGTGATTGACCGATTTCTTTTTTGATGAAAAATTGATACTTAACAGTTCGAGATGTATTACTTTGAAATTCACTCGGCCATGTTGGCTCTTGTTTGTGAGATAGTGCCTGTGACATTAATTTACCTAGATGCCGGAGATCATATTACACGAAATACCATGTATCAATGATTATAAATATCCAGGCAATAACATTTAAGTAAAAATATTTAAAATAGTTTCTGAGGAAAAGTATTTTTCTTTACATATATAAAAATTATATATTACAACAAATTTAAAATAAAAGTTCATCTTGTTATTTGAATTTGCAGTCTCTGTAATTCCAACTTTGTTGTGTTTACTTGTTGAACTGCTACTTGTCATGTTCCGGACAAGGCCTTTCAGTGTTTCCACCGTTTTAAAGTCTTAAACCAGGACATAGATTGTAAGGTAACAGGTTTGAAGCTGTCTGCACTTGCAGAAATAACTTTTGATTAGATGAATTAATACATTTGTTTATATAAAACATCCTACAGTTTATATTTGAAAATTCTGAGTTAGAAAATATAAACTTTGATATATTTGATAGTTAGCAATTAAAGATAGTCTTCAATTGTTTTATACTTTATAAATAAATTATAATTTTACTTTCTTGGATTTGCTTGGTTAAGTTGGATTAGTCCGCGGGCCTGCTCCTACGCTTTCACACCGGCCGTTGTCCCCCTAAGGTGCGATGTCAATCTCAGAGTTTCCTCGCGGTCGTTGTGTCCATCCAAGTTGGTCCTGATTCAGTCCTCGTTGACAGTCAGTAAGTAAACAGCAAGTAAACACGACAAAGTTGGAATTAAAGTATAAGACTGCAAATAAATTGCCTGTAATGTAAATATATTGTATCTGTTAACGGGTTGTTATAAGGTATTTGATATGCATGTCCTACTTATATGAGACAGGTTGACACAGTTTATAATCTAGTGCATTAGAAAAATGAAGATACATGGCACTCAGACGTGCCAACTAGTAATTGATTGATGAGTCTTATACCTGTCATCTGGTGTGAGTATCTATAGGATGAATTTAGTCCTCAAGTATGTAAGGTGAGATTTCTTTTTTTTTTTACTTTCTGTAAACAAGATAAATTACAGAATTTTTATAATACCTTCTGTGGTCGGATTTAAAGGCACTAAGGCACTATGAAATTATTGAGAAACTTACTGACCTTTAAGCACGGATGCATAGAGATTTTGATAACTACAGGACGATGCAGTAAACAAAATATTTTATCAAGATATAACGCTATACATAAGCTATATATTTTACTCAAGGAAATACTTTTACGTATACAACTGAAATCACGAGTGACATAGGCGTCAGTTACAGAATTATGACTGTTGTACACCACTATAGAAAACTTTTCCGATTAGCGCTTTGAAGCTTCACAGCTAATCGTCAGATCGGAAAAATTTTCAGATAAGCTGTGAAGCTTGAAAGCGCGAATCGGAATAATTTTGCTACAGTGGTGTGTCATAATTCTGTTCGTGATTACAACCACTAACAAACCTTTCTTAATTAAAAATAGACGTCAGTTGCAAAGCCGACGACTTTATTTAAAAAAAAAAATTAACAAATTACGATGAAAGAATAAAAGTAAATCTCGTAAACTGGCCGAGTAATTCCAGTTCCCCTCAAAAGGCCAAGTGACGTCACACTTCAAAAAATAATTCCATTTTACTCTGTCTTATCTTATACAGTGTGTTCTCTTCATGAATGCGCGCGTTTAACCCTATTAAAATTCTGTTTGTTGAAAGTCTAATATTTTAAGTAATCTAGCCTCGACGGTTAATGTTTTCCAGTTAAGTAATAGCAATACGAGGTTTGTTCAGATAAAGACAGGACTTTTGAAATAGCGCTCCGATCAGTGTACGGAACGTGTTCCGACATGTGGTGCCGCCTAGCGGCCACCTTCGGCAACTTAACCCCGATTGTTGCGTCGTTCTACTCGTATTAGTTGGCGGCATAAAACTGTCTAAGTAAACACGTGCATTCACCGTTCTGCGAAGTAAAGATGAAAGATTTTATGGAGCAGCGCGTTTGTGTGAAATTTTGCTGCAAGACCGACAAAACATTTACTGAAACGTGGGCTTTGCTTCAGCAAACCTATAAGGAAGACTGTATGAGCCGTTCGCAGTGTCACGAGTGGTTTAAACGTTTTAAATCGGGCAGAACATCGAGTGAGGAAGAGTCAAGATCGGGACGACCTTCGACGTGAACAAACGATGAAAACATCGATGCTGTTCGTTCCGTGATTCGTGGAAATCGTCGTTTGACTGTGCGAGAGGTTGCTGAGGAAGTCGGCATCAGCATCGGGTCGTGCCACGAAATTTTGTCCGTAAAACTTGGCATGCATCGCGTCTCTGTAAAACTCGTGCCACGTCTGTTGACCGACGACCAGAAGGAGAACCGTGTCAAGATCAGCCAAGAGCTGCTTGATCGTGCCAGTACCGACAAAAACTTCATAAAAACCATCATAACAGGAGACGAAACATGGGTTTAGGGCTACGACATCGAAACCAAGGCGCAATCGTCACAATGGATTGGAAAAATGTCGCCCCGACCGAAAAAAGCACGCATGAGTCGTTCAAACTTGAAGTTGATGTTGATTATTTTTTTTGATTATCGAGGAGTAGTCCACCACGAATTCGTGCCACAGGGTCAGACTGTTAACAAGGAGTTCTACGTAAAAGTTTTAAGGCGTTTGAGGGAACATGTGCGCCGGAAGAGGCCTGAACTGTGTAAAAACAAGAGCTGGGTGTTGCATCACGACAACGCGCCAAGCCACTCGTCTCTGCTAGTCAGCCAATTTTTGGCCGGTAACGAAATAGCCGTCCTTCCTCACCCTCCGTACTCTCCAGACTTGGCCCCCGCGGACTTTTTCCTGTTTCCAAAATTGAAAACCACCCTGAAAGGACGTCGTTTTCAAAGTGTTGACGAGATTCAACAGAATTTGCAGAGACAACTACGCACCATCTCACAAAACGAGTTCCAGGGAGCATTCCAACAGTGGCAGAACGATGGGAGCGGTGTGTTGCAAGCAGGGGGGAGTACTTTGAAGGGGACAAACATTTGTAATGTTGTAATTACAGTATTAAAGTTTGTATGACAAAAGTCCGGTCTTTTTTTGAACAAACCTCGTATATAACATATAGCAATAATTATAACTACATTAGCGATAGCTCCAAAAGCTATAAGAACCTACAACGTCTAGACGTCGCGTCGCCTGGCCGCTTACACAAGACGTGTTCACATCACTGCGCTACTAAGCCATTAGAATATTCATAAAAATGTCTTACATAATTCTTCCGTGTTTTATACATACTTTACGTGCTCCAGTAAATACGTTTCCCAGCTTACACGGAACTTAAAAAGATTTTACGCTACCTGTTTTGTATTTATTCAAAGCATATGAGGCTCATGTTGTACAGAATTTGATTTTAATATTATTTTTACTTTTTGTTTGTATTATTATTTTCAGGTTTAAAAGTTTGAAAAAAAAATTTGATTGAGTGGAACATTGATCGGCAGAAATAAATTTTTAAAATACAACTGAAGTTACTAGATTCAGTTTACTTCGGACTTCAGTACCAGATGATTTTCTACAGAAAAAGACTGGTTAGATAGTTGTATACAGCAATACAATGGAGACATTTACACGCAATTTAAGTCAGAGTATATGATATCTGTCAGTGAGGTGGGGGTTAAGTTCAGTTTAACTTTCGTATGTGGCCGTTGTGTAGGGAATTACAGGAGAGCTTCAAGGTTTCATAGGGGACCTTTGTTCGTCGTTACCGCAAATATGTTTCTCAGCTTTGAAATTGAAAGCTATTTTAAAGTAAACAAAACACGGGCGTATTTATTTGGCTACTGTACTTTGTTTTATAATTAATCGCAATATTTATTCACTTGAGGCTAGCATTAGGCTTGTCTGCGTTTAAAATTGTTTGTATTGAATTGAGGAGCAAACCCATTGCCACAACCAGCTGCAGGAGGACCCAGGTTTTCTGTTGGAGATTCTTCCCTTAGCCGATATGTTCCAATTAATTATAGGCGCTGGAATCTCGCGACTTTTCACCCTCTCTCGTCTGCTACATAATGTACACCCATTGCACGCCATGTACCCAGGAGCTACGCGACACATGCCTTCGAGGACGTGAGTCGTTCATTGAATTGGTTTCTATGGAGCACAAAAATTGTGAAAGAAAGAAAGAAAATAATATACTATAGTATATGGTTACGACATCACAGAACAATCTACATGTTTGTCGAATGTGCCAGAAGAATCTCGATGTAACGCGTGTGGTGTACGTGGTTGTCGGCGCATTTTCGAGAGGTTTCTCGAAGGCGCCAGCCGCGCTGACTGTGTCAAGGTCGCAGTTAATTACGTAGTTCACACGAACGGTAAGACGCGTGTTAGGAACATTCTAGTCTGTGAGTGCAAGTATAAATACATGGCGGCAGCTGGCTTAAGTTTCAGTATTAGTGGCGATATATTTACAGAGCGGTTCGAGTTGTTACTGTGCGCGTCCAAGTGGTTATTAGTGAAGTGTTGCGTTTTATAATCGGGCGGTGTAATTGTAATACAGTTGCGTTTAATATTAGTGACATTTTTTTGCGTGTGAACAATTTTTATTTGATTTGTTATAAGAGATTTTGTTGTTAATTACGAACTGTTAACTGTGGAAATTAAAGCTGGTAATTAGTGACTTAATTGGTGTCTTGTGCTTATTTTGTTTCCACTGTACCTACGACGATCAAGTAGACCGTCGTAACAGTATGATTAAAAGCGTGCTGATGTACGGATCCAAAACATGGAGAATGAAGGAACAGATGAAAAGAAAGTTAGAAGCTACATAAATGGATGTTTTGAGACAAGCTGCTAGAACTTCAAGGCTAAAGCGAATACGAAATAAAACGACCAAAGAAGAAGTAGGCGTACAAAAGACAATCATCGACAGCTAATCTGGTACGGACACGTACAAAGAATGGGACAAGACCGACTACCAAAGAAAACAATGAGATGGATACCTTAGAGAGCACAGAAAGAAAGTAAGACCAAAGAAAACATGGATGGAGGGCATAAGCAGATCAATGAGCGATAGAGTACTAAACAATGAAAACTGCAGTGACAGACAACAATGGAGGTTGGGGATCAGACAACGTGGTAGGACGTTTTGACGTCGGCTTAAAATAAATATTGACTAGAACTCTTCTGCGTTTCAATGTGCGTGTGTATTAACCCAGCCGTCAACGTGCAAGCAAATAGGTAAATGTTTAGTCGTAAAGTATGTGATTTGCACGTTGAGTAGTTCTATATACCGTATAACAGTTAACTTTAGTACACATATATGTAAATATACAAAGAGTATATACTGCATAGTAACAGGTTTGAAGGTGACTGCACTTGCAGAAATAATCTTTGATTAGGTGAATTGATACATTTATTGGTTATTCTTAAAAGAAAATGGTTATCCTTGGAGCCGTTTGGACCAGAGCCTCTACCTACTCAAGACCGTCGTGCGTAGTGTAGAGACACACCCTTTTCGACGTGGTCCTATAACAGAACACGACGGATCTAGACCAGAGAAGGTCGATACAAAATCTAGCCGGCATAGGGTCGGTTGTCCTATACGGTAGTCTCAATCGACAACTCACAATTCCAACAGTAGTCTCGGAAACCAGAACTGATACAACCCTAGAGGCAAAAGAAAAGTTCGCAGATCTAAGAAGAGTGGACTGTGGAATAGGAATAGGCCACTAAAGCGTAAAACCGTTAAGAGGATGATGATGATTACTTATTACTTTTTTATATATTTGTAAAACATCTACAGTTTATATCTGGAAAATCTGAGTTTACAAAATTTTGATTTTAATACATTTGACAGCTAGCAAATTACAAAGAGACTCTTTACTCGTTTTATAATATATAAAGAGTTTTATAATTTCACCTTCCTGCATTTGCTAGGTTAAGTTGGACGAGCCCTTCTAAGGTTCGATGTCAATCTCAGAGTTTCCTCCTAGTCGTTGTGTACGGCCAAGTTGCTCCTGATTCGCTCCTCGTTCACAGCCATCGGTCGTTGAAGATGTCGAACACTGCGTCTGACTTTGTGGAACTAAATTCAGCCGCTTCCTCGACGATGCAGTCCATCGTGAAGGACTGGCTGCAACTGGAACTTGCCACCAAATTGCTCTCAACGATTATCGCTCGCAAATTGGCTACCTTACAGACGTAAAATATCTTCTTCTTCTCGTCTTTAAGGATTAGGTTATATAAACCTGTTCCGGCCCCCTTCTCATCTTCGGACGACCCACGTCTTTTCTACCAATGGCTTTATATTTCAATGCCGCTTTCGGCAATCGACACTCTGTCATCCTTTCCAGATGATTCCAACATTGTCTTCTGTAAATTACAATAATTTTATTTATGTGCTTTACTTCGAGTTCTGCTCTGATATCTTTATTTCTTATTCTATTTTGCAATGTATAATTTAAAGTATTTCGAAGAACTCCATTTCAGCACTTTGAATCTTGCCGCTTTCCTTTTTTGTCATGACCGACGCCTCACTCTCATAAATTAACGTGGGTATTGCAGTTGTTTTATAAAATTTAATCCTTGTGCTGTGCCTTGTTTTATTTCTAAGATTTCTATGAATCGTACTACAAATATTCATAAATTTATTTCTCTTTTCTCTTGTATCATATTCAGATTCATAGCATTCTGCACAGCCATGATATTTGAAACGGCTCACTTGTTCTAAACTGCTGTTGTTTATAACTATCTTAGTCCTCACTAGATATTTACCTTTAAAGGACGTAAAAATGTTATTAAGGTTATTCTAAGGTTTCATAAAGCTAAATTAAAACACTGCTGTGAGATAGCAGAAAAAAGTGTTTCAAGTATTTTCATTTGTGGTAAATCTATGGCCAAACAGCGTTACCAAATTGTTTCCCTCCGTTGACCAGCAGTTTCCACAAAGCTGGTGTATTTCGGTTTAATTGCAGTCTGGGAAGTTGAATTAGTTTGACGTCACTCTATTCACACTTCATTAATTACCTTTGATTAAAGTAATTTCGGTCCGTATCCGTGAAACCACTATGAGTCCTTGTTGTGTCTTTATAAGTAGTTGTATGAGCAAAGTGAGTTCTCGGTTTTGACCGGACCGTCTGACATTTGTCGTCTGTAAATGTATTTGATATTCGAACTGTACGATCTGTACAAAGAACCGGACAATGTCACAAAACTAAAACAAGGCAGAATTAGGTAGGCAGGTCACGTACAAACAATGACAGAGAAAAGGGGAGTGGAAAAAGTATTAATTGAAGGACCAGGAGGAAGAAGAGCAAGAGGGTGGCCAAGAAGAAGATGGATGAGCGATATAGGTGAACACATGAGAAGACTGGGGGTCAGGAGTTGGCGAAGAATCGCACAGGATAGAGAGGAGTGGAGGCCAGGGCTTCTCATGAGCTGTAGCGCCGTGGAGTAGTAGCAGTAGTAGTAAATGTATTTGATATATGCATATACAGAACCTCCAATTTACAGAGCTCCAAAACTCAGGATGATAAGCTTCTGAATAAAAATCTTTCTTTCAAATTCAACGAGCTCTATGATACAGCTATACGCGTGCTAGAACAATATGATAGATAAGTCCGGGCATAGCATGATGTCGAATCGTTAGGCACTCGCGAGATCCGTAGCGAGGGCAACGCGAGATAACGCGGGTTGGGAATCGCTTAAATAACGGGATGTGTGTGCCTTTTTTTAATCGACGTACTCCATGTAACAGAACATATTCTATCACCTGATAATGGGACTAGAAGTCTCAAAACGCTTTGTGAATATTAAAAAAAAAAGTTGCAAGTAAGGGTCCCTGGATATACAAGGTAATTTTAACAATTCAGTGGGTACATGCAATTTCGAGACCACTACAACTATGTATATCACTAATACTTGTCTAACCGTTAGTTCAAATCATCTACGTAACAAATAGATTAATTGACAAAAACCCTTGGCGTGTTGATACCAAGTCTTGATGTCACTAAAGTCTGCGCGTTATCATTATAGTGTCTCACAAGCGCCTCTTACTTCTGTACACCAGTTTCCTTCAATCTGTAAACTTATAGGCTATAACGAGCGTGTCAGCAAATACGATATTACTGAGAATCGTCTCTCTCTTGGTTTTCCCACGGCAATTATCGTTGCGTTAAACTTACTACTAAATTCAAACTGCTTTTGATACATCAGATGCTTTGCATGAAATTCAGTGATACCACGAATCCCAGCAACACCTAAATTCATAGAATGTTAACTGAGCAGTAACATTAAAATTATTTACCTTCGTCTTACTCTTAAGTGAAGTTTAAAGGCGTAAGGCAATGCAAGGCACTATGTTTAATAAATTCAAGTTAATATAATCATACATTTTCTCTATATTAATTCATTATCTAATAATCTGTGGGATATTGATTAATGTTTCCATGAACGTCCCCACTCTCCATACTCTCTAGTCTCTCTGTTGCCCCCACATCTCTTTGTGTCTCTTTCTATCATTATCAACCCCATATTTTTTTAAACATCGAGATACAAAATTAAAGTTTTACAAAGTAATGGCAGTCCCCGTACTTTCCTATAGGTGTGAATTGTGTACAAAAACTAAAAAACAAGACAATAAAATACGTGATTACTGTACTTTCTCTTGTGAAAACTTACGTTCTTATTGTCCTCGAACGTTTCGGTGTGGTGTACACCTTCCTCAGCGAGTGTCGTGAACAATTGTAACGGTTTATTCACAGGTTGGTGGAATGTATGGGTTGGGGGGTTGGTGGGAGGGGGTTGGCGTTGGGATTCAAAGTATAGTTTGGTTTGTGTATGCTTGTGTCGTATAGTGCGTGTGATTTAAAGTGTAGTTGGTCATTTAATATGTTGTTTGGTTGTAGTGTGTAGTGTTTATATATTTCATACTGCTCAGCCGTGTTGAGTTTTCTACTTTTTGGTAAGTAGTGTAGTATTTCAAGGTGGTTTTCTATGTTCGTGTAGCTGTGGTTTTCAGTCTGTATGTGTGTGGCGAAATATATAAACACCACACACTACTACCAAACAACATATTAAATGACCAACTACACTTTAAATCACACGCACTATTCGACACAATCATACACAAATCAAACTATACTTTGAATCCCAGCGCCAAACCCTCCCACCATCCCCCCTCGCACATCCCACCAACCTGTGAATAAACCGTTACAATTGTTCACGACACTCGCTGAGGAAGGTGTACACCACACCGAAAAGTTCGAGGACAATAAGAAACGTAAGTTTTCACAAGTGAAAGTACAGTAATCACTAATATTAAGTGCTGTGATTAAAGAGGATGAACCATCAAAACAAATAAAATACGGTATGGACCGCGTCAGAAATGTCTTGTATGACAACATTTAACTCATATTACAATGAGTGTCTTCATTTCTATTCACATAAACCCGAGGATACTCATTATAGTATGAGCGAAACGTTGTCGTACAAGACATTTTTGACGCGGTCCATACCGGAAGAAGACTTAAAAAACATAATGGACACCGGCCGCGGAAGCGTACGTGAAAACATAATAAAATACAGGTCTCGGAAATGGCATTCTTAAGAAGAGTTAAAAAGTGTTAAATCTTGACCTCATAAGAAATGAGGCCATAAGAGAAGAGCTAAGAGTTACGAGTTTTTAACTTTAATGAAAAATTAAAAAATATTACAAAGAATGGTGGAATAAACACTTAGAAAGAATGTCGGATTCCAGACTGGCCAAAAAAGTGTGGAAATACAAACCTTTAGGATACAGGTGTGTGGGTAGACCTGGAAAGAGACGGCTGGAGGATTTTTGAAGGCGGAACAGTGAAGATGCCGTGTTGTGAACATGATGATAACAAAATATTTTGTTTTCTTAACTTTTTTGACGTGGTTGGGTTTTGCTTACCTCTTTTGTTTCTTGTTATCTTCTATCATATTTTCTCCCAGTAAAGTTCTCTATTGTCATCTTCAACAAGGATTAAATAAGATATAGTTTGAGACGGCTGGAGGATTTTTGAAGGCGGAACAGGAGTTGGCGGAGAGTCGCACAGGAGAGAGAGGAGTGGAGGCGAGGGCTTCTCATGAGCTGTAGCGCCGTGGAGTAGTAGTAGTAGTAGTAGTAGTAGTAGTAGTAGTAGTAGTAGTAGTAGTAGTAGTAGTAGTAGTAGTAGTAGATGTATTTGATATATGCATATACAGAACCTCCAATTTACAGAACTTCAAAACTCAGGATGATAAGCTTCTGAATAAAAAACTTTCTTTCAAATCCAACGAGCTCTATGATACAGCTATACGCGTGCTAGAACAATATGATAGATAAGTGCGGGCATAGCATGATGTGGAATCGCTAGGCACTCGCGAGATCCGAAGGGAGAAAGGGAGGGAGGTATAATCTTTCTATGCCGTGTTGTGAAGATGAAGATGATGATGATGATGACGATGACGATGATTATGACGATGACGATGACGATGACGATGATGATGATGATGATGACGATGATGAAAATGATTTGGTCTCAACAGGATATACAAATTGGAACAACCGCTGACGCATTACCATACCAGGTGTAAGCGTTCAACCCTTTAAACGGCTTTGATAGCGTCACTCTGTGTCTGTAACCGATAGGACGATGTTTGTGATTGCAATTAGACGGGTCGCAATTGACCTTGTTTAAACTTTCACCTCTGTCTCAAATTAACAGGTTTTGTAATAATGGCTTCCTACTGACGACGTGGTGAATAAGTTGCATAAGTTCAACCTTATGTGCGGGACCATTAGACGAATCCTTAAGTCAGCAAGTAAAGGAACACGCCTAAAATTCTAAAAAGTTGATGGCTCTTCCCACATTTCTTAATGCGTTTGAGAATTGGGTTTTGACGAAACGCCAGGCCAGTCGCATCTAAGCGGTTGAAATGAGATTTCTCAGGCACTAAGCAGGGTATACCCGTACTCTCCATGATCATAGAAGAAACACAGATATACGACAAGAAATGGATATTATGAGTATACTTGAGAGGATCGCCCAGTATCGGCTGAATTGGTGGGAACATCTTTGCCGAATGGACGATTCCCGCATCCCCAAACAACTCGGGAACTATAAGCCGAGGAAAAGGGGAGATGTGTGACGTCCGTGGAAGCGCTGGACTGACCAGCTGTAATCTTTGCCTGTTTAAGACCGGAACAAAACATCCTTCGTTTAATCCTTGAATATGATGATGATGATCAAAATTAATCACTCTACATACAAAGGAAAATCTTAATGTGTTTGTAGTAGACAGCAGTTGTTCATATAAATAATGTACATAAAATTATACGATTTTTTCAAAATTTAAATTATCGTTTCAGGCGTGTAGGGCACTAGAGCTAAAAACAATTTAAAATAAACAATGTATTTAATTACTCTCTAGTTTCACATTAATATCACATCTCTTCAGTATCATAGCCGCATAGCTTAGTACAATTTTTTTAAATTTAATCTTTACTGGGATTTGGTGTCTAAAGGTTTTGAAACATGCAAAACCACAAATTATATTCATATTGTGCTTAACACTTCTTTTAATATGATGATATAAACGGATTATTAAATTTTTTCCAAAATTTAACAATATTTTACGCCTTGGTATGCAAACGTTCTTAAGTCCTATCAATACAGTACTATGTTTAGATTCTGGTTAAAACTCTCTTTAAAAAGATACACTTATTAAATTAAAAAAAAACTCAAAATAAAAAAAACTGTAAAAATTTTAAATCTATGTGATAAAAGAATTCATATCCAGGCTGTTTGGCTGTAGGCGATTGCTTTCTTCCGATATTTTCTAAACGTTTCGGCTACGTACCAAAGGGCAACTTCAGTATAAAAAAGTTAAAAATGTTCAACAAAGAATAGAGAGCTAAACGTAAAACCCCATAACAGAGGTAATAGCGAAAGTACTCATCACTCTTTGTCAAACATTTTTAACTTTTACCTACTGAAGAAACTCTGCGGTGTGTGGCCGAAACTTTTATAAAATGTCTGAATAAAACAATCGACACGGTCAAACAACCCGGATATGAATTCTGTAATCATTGGTTGACTCCGGCAGTGATAGCCTACGCAATAAATTTTCATCATCATCATCTTCTTCTTCACAGATTAAACCAAGGATGATTTGTTCCGGTCTCAAATAGGCAAAGATTAGAGCTGGTCATTCCAGCGCTTCCTCGGACGTCCCACACCTCTCCGTCCCCTCGGCTTATATTTCCATAGTTGTTTGGGGATGCGGCAGTCATCCATTCGGCAAAGATGTTTCCACCAGTTCAGACGATACTGGGCAATCCTGTCGAGTATACTCATAATATTCAGTTCCTGCCGTATATCTGTGTTTCTTCTATGAGCATGAAGAATATACCCTGCCACATGCCTGAGATATCTCATTTCAGCCGATTAGATGCGACTGGCCTGGCCTTTCGTTAAAGTCCAATTCTCAGACCTATAAAGAAGTGTGGGAAGAGCCATCACCTTGTAGAATTTTAGGCGCGTTCCTTTACTTGCTGACTTAAGGGTTCGCCTAATAGTCCCGCACATAAGATTGAACTTATGCTGCTTATTCACAACGTCCGTAATACATTTTAAATCTTAAATTTTATATTCCGCTACTTATTTCGAAGTTCGGGATTATTATTAAAAAAATGGCTGGGATCTACAGGATAAATGCTAGCCTTTGCGGATAGTTTGGTGCTTTTAAATGGTATCATGAGACATTCCAAACAGACGGACAGCCAGGCAAAAGTCAAACTGAAAGCTTACTTACATTACACATTTTTGCACAGAAATTGTGCAGCCACAAAAACAAAGTTTGCAGTGTTTGTAACTTAGTAAACATTTTCAACCAAAACTAAAGTCGTGTAAGAATTACCAGAATACGAACCTTGAAACAAAGCATCGTAGTAAAATACTTAATGTAACAAAGAATTTGCATTGTTTTAATATACGGTACTAACGGTGAAGTAAGAGCAAAAATGTAGGCTGCATAAAGCATGTTGAACCGGAATGTTGCTTGCAAGAATGCAACATTACACGGAGAAGGACTACGTTTCAGCTTTGCATATACAACAATAGAAACTCCAATATAAATCTTAGAAATACCATAAGATTTTGCATCCGAATGTCGCAAGTACGTTGTATAACTATCTGATTGACTGCCCATTAATTAAATTAGTAAAATTTTAAGCCTTAATTAAATTTTACTTACAATTTATAACACAGTTAAGCTAATAATAATT
This sequence comes from Magicicada septendecula, assembly GCA_034769895.1. NCBI lineage: Eukaryota > Metazoa > Arthropoda > Insecta > Hemiptera > Cicadidae > Magicicada > Magicicada septendecula. The sequence goes on along the minus strand of CM068374.1, from coordinate 36,301,492 downwards.
TTCTACTTACTTTTGTTTTGATGCAACTGTAAACCTCTTTTTTCTGTAACACTGGAGGTAAAGGTTTCCCTTAATTTACAAAACAATCTCAGGTTTGGTACTTATTTTCCTACAAGTAATAAATATATACTATGTGTGCCTCACAATGTATACAGCTAAGATTGTGTGCATAAAGAAAATACCGTTTGTTTGTAAAACAGCGTCCAACAGACGTGTTGGCATTGGTCTACTTGTTAACTCTCGGCGTGTTGTTTTAGAATTGCATTTTGTATGCAGTGTTCGGTCCCATGACCTCGATATAATCTGTGGCCGCACTAGCAAACATAGGTCAGGTGCACGCCTCGCGCACTCGCGCGCGCGCGCGCGCACACACACACACACTTTGCTGGAGGATGCAGGCATAACGACATACGGTTTAGTTTGAACACTGCATCTAACGGAATCAACTCGAAACACGTTGTTATACTGGTCTACACGAAAGCATTCGGCAAGTTGATTTAAAAATCGTATGTCGCATGTGGTGTACAGTCCCACGACCTCGACGTAATCTGTGGCAGTTTGAAAATATGGGTCAATTGAAAATTCAATTGCAAATATGGGTCATTACTTCTCTTTAAAAGCCCACTGCAACAAAGACTGACTCTAAACTTTACATCTAGATAATTTTAATAATCTTGATAACACACCCCTACATCGATCTCTGGTTAGGATATTTTAAATTTTGTTAATATACGGTTTATAAAAAAGAACTTAATGTTAAAATAACATGTACTTAAACTTCCTTCCCGGGCTGTTTGGCCGTGGTCCATTATTGTCTACAAAAACAGACGTTTCGGCAGTTCCATCGACTGCCATCTTCAGTGTAAAATCGAGTTGGTTAACGTAGGGTTGTAAACACGCTAGTAACCACAGTACTGTGGTTAGGGCTGGAGTAGTCCCATGAACACCACTCCTACTTATGAATTCTCTAAATGCCACGATACAGTCATAAATCAACCACCAGCCAATCAGAAAGAAGAACGAGGCTCGCAACACACCTTGCGACTTCTCCAGCCTTAACCACAGTACTGTGGTCACTAATGTCTACCACCATACGTTAGCTTAACTCGATTTTGTACTGATGATGGCGATCGATGGCACTGCCGAAACATCTGTTTTTGCAGAAAACAATGGACCACGGTCAAACAGCCCGGGAAGGAATTTTAACAACACTGACTCCTGCCGTGTAAGCCTACGAAGTACATTATAATACTATGTTCATAAAAGAAAATATTTTATGGAAAATAGCAAAACAGAGAACCAGAATAAACAAGAACAGAGGCAATAGAAGTGAAAGCACATTAAAGGTAAGAGAAGAAACATTCATTACACATCTGATTACAGCACTGAGTTATGAGGTACTTCTGTTAGAGTGGTGTTAAACTCACGGCAGGCAATATGGATTGCTTTAGACACGCGGGTTTGTTTATTGTTGCGACTCCTGTAAGACAACGTAATTACCTTCGCAAAACGTAATTACATAGATTTGCAAAAGAAAAATTACTGCTTTAGTAACAAACCAGTTAAGTACCAAGTGCAGTGTTTGTAGTTTATTGTGTTAACTGTGCCCTGTACGATAAGTTGCACGCGTGTACAGATAACATTGGTCTAAGCAATACATTGTTTTAACTGGCACTAGTGATTTGTAATGTTACTGCCTTGAACAGGCTACAGGCTTTTATGCTGTTGTTTACTGAGCTGCAGATAAGAATAAACGCGTGTATATACTGCAGAGCACTGATAGTTATTTACAGCTTTCATATTTGCGTCTGTTGCACTAGGTATTGTAATGGCTGAAGTAATTACTAAAATACTTTACAGGCTGTAAGGCCGTGGTTTCCAGTTTCTTCTGTATTACAAAAGATGTTGGCTCATACAGACGCCTAGGCCTCGCTTATGGAGGTCATCTTTAGTGTCAAATGACTCAATTGTATTGACAAGGTGTGCGTCAGTACACCACAGTACTGTTCCGGGCCGTAAAATGCTAAGGTATAGAATGTCTGAAGTGTTCTGATTAAAACATTATTATTATTATTATTATTATTATTAAGTAGTAATGTAGAAACTGTGGAACGCATGGTAGACACGCTTATTTCTAAATATGCGTTTGAATATAGGCCAGAGGGGACGAGAGACGGTGGAAGACCTTGAAAAAAAATGGTCAGAGATTCTGTGAAGTCGGAAAGGGCTATAGCCCAAGCCTTGTAGTGAAGAAGAAGAAGAAGAAGAAGAAGAAGAAGAAGAAGAAGAAGAAGAAGAAGAAGAAGAAGAAGAAGAAGAAGAAGAAGAAGAAGAAAGTGTAGAAACTGATAGATGGTTCTTGAAAACGTGACGCGTATACGGCTCAAGGTTTCAAGGTTCAAGGCTCAAGGCTTCTCCTACGTTGTTGGTCTTAGTCTGTAGACGTAGGGTGTATTATCTGGTAGTTGATGTCGATGTAGGAGAACCCCCATATGGAAGACATTATCGTCAAAGGTAAAGGGAATTCTTTGCTGTTAATTCCGAAGGAACATGCTTCAGTCTCGTTATATACTTACTTAATTATTTTAAGAATATTTAAAAGTAATATCTCATTTATTATATTTTAGTCGAAAGCTATTACCTTCTACTACATTATCGTAATTCTAACACATAAGTTGTGAGTGAGTCCTAACTTAAGGTAACATAATGTAGACAGCACTGCCGCGGCCAATAACAGGGTGATGTGGTTGGCGTTTATGTTACAAGCCAATTAGTGAACCGTTTGTACACGATAATCAATCACAACAAACATATGTTTGTGGCGCATATATTACGTAATTCGCCTTACATATGTTTACCAGACCAATCAATAGATTACGTCTGTAATGATCGCAGAGACGTAATATCACACTGAGCGTTAGGTGTTGCAAACGTTCACGGTTTTCAAAACGTCAACATATAGGCCTACAAATTAATGTGATAATATTAAATGCAGTAAAACCAAATCAAAATCGGCAATTTTTCAAATAATAAAGTGTCCACAAGGCTAGAACGTGAAGGAACATGCAGAAAGGTTCTGTGGGTGTCTACAAAGGAAGAGATTAATGTTGTCGGATTAATTATTTGTGACCTGCCGCACGCGTAGTGGACCCGACAAAATTACTTGATGTTATATATTGTTACGTAATGGAGAAAACGTGTTACGCCATTACGGGAAGTTCTGGTACATTGGAGAACGTTGGTCTACTCTATTCCCGCGGCTGTAATGCGTACGTGACATGCGAGGCAGTATTACGTAATGTGGAACGTCTCGTGCGTTCGAGAGTGTCCTCTAGAATTTTCGATAGCTTGTTAAGGACGCACACTATGGGAACCCTGCAGACTATAAATAGCCCACACCTGCCGCTTAGTTTTTAGTTTACTTGGGGCGATTAAACAGTGCGGTTCGAAATATAGTGCGAAGTGTTATGTGTTTTATAATCGTGCGGGACAACTGTAATACAATTGTATTTTATATTAGTTGACATTTTATTGCGTGTGAACAATTTTTATTTGATTTGTTGTAAGACACTGTCTTGTTGATTACAAACTGTTTAATTGTGATAATTAAAGCTGGTGATTAGTGACTTAATTGCTGTCTTGTATTTTGTTTTCCACTGTGCCATACGACGATCAGTTAGACCGTCGTAACAATATGATCTAAATACGTAATTTCTTCTTCTCCTTCTTCTCTTCAAGGATTAGGTTATATAAAACTGTTCCGGCAGCCATCTTATCCTCGGACGACCCACGTCTCTTCTACCAATGGGTTTATAGTTCAGTGCTGCTTTCGGTAATCGATCCTCTGTTATCCTTTGCAGATGATCCCACCACTGTCTTCTGTAAATTGAAATAATTTCATTTATATCATTTAATTTAAAGTGTTTCCAAGAAACTGCATTTTAACACTCTGAATCTTGCCGCTTTCCTTTTTCGTCATGACCCACGCCTCACTTGCATAAATAAACGTGAGTATTGCAATTGTCTTATAAAATTTAATCCGTGTGCTGTGTTTTGTTTTATTTTTAAGATTTCTTTGAATAGTACCCCAAATATTCCTAAATTTATTTATCTTCAGGGTTTCACATCTTGTGGATACGAGTTTGCTAATCCCGATGTGCCCTAGCTGAATTCTCACTTGGGTGAGATCCCTTCCTTCAGTCTTTTCTGTATAGTCTCTCTTGACTACCACTTGTCCTTTTCTGACCCCGACGCTGTTAGAGTAATCGAGAGCTGGAGTGTCTTCTTTTTAATTTCTAATTTCTTAATTTTGGGTGCCTTAGGATCTTCTGGTGCTCATTGATGCCGACAGGTGAGCACTGGAAATACCAAGAAACTTTCAGTATCAGAATAACTGATACAACGCCACCAAATCCTAACTCAGAAAGAGAAGGGTCAGGGCGAATCTCCCGCGTTCCAAAACAGGGGCCTTTCGGCTAAGGTATGGTAACCCTGACAGAAGAGGCTCTGGTCCTCCTGGTAGGGGGTTGGACAACAGGCCAGTAACCTGTTCTTGTAAAACTTTGAAACACTTGTAGTATCCAAAGCAGCTTTGGAATAAAATACGTAACATAGAAGTAATAAATGTGAGTATTTTGAAAACATAGATTAAAATAAAAGTATGAGTAGATAGATTCTTTAACTAGCCATTGTACATTATATGCATAGTACACCTGATACATATACATATATGTATAGTAGTTGATTCACTAGCTTGTGTGACATTGGAATTGATCAAGTACCTCATAGTTTTACTACCCTAACATATGGACTTAATCGGCAAACCAGAAGGGTTAAGAACAATAATCATACTACTCTGAATATTTAGAGCGCAGTAAGAAGTGTTTTTTTTTTAATGGAAACAAAATAACAGTAGACCTACAATGAATTCAAAATATTATTTTCTTCGTAAAACGACTAATTTGCATTAACAATGAAGAAGCTGAACGTGCAAAATAGAAATTTAAAATTATTATTCAGATATTTTGGAATTCATTTTAAAAAATATTGTAGCTATTCTCGACACCTTATGCTAAGGTTAAATTAAGAACAAGTCGTTTTAGTATTTAACTGTAATATTTTTAAACATTTGGTTGCTCACCGTCTTGTGACTTCTTTAAAACTTTCAATAACTATGCGCTTAGGGATAAATCCTTATCATCAGGTTATATAAAAACACCATTCCTTCTGGAGAAGTCTTCAAAAAAATAAAAATTTTTTTTACCAAATATCACAGTATTTATGTCATCTAAGGACACGTTATAGTAGCACTTCACGCCGTAGCTACAATAATGTGTTCTTAGATTACATACATACTGTGATGTTTGGTAAAAAAAAAAATTGATTTTTTGACGACTTCTCTAGAAGGATTGGTGTTTTTATATAACTTGATGATGAGGATATATCTTTGAAACGCTTAGTTATTGAAAGTTTTAAAGAACTCACAAGACGGTGAGTAACCAAATGTTTAAAAATATTACAATTAAATACTTATACACGTGACTTGGAGACTATAATATAATGAAATTCGTTTTAGTTATTTCGTTTCCAACTTGCCGATTCCTTACTTTTCACTTTTAAATTTAGATATAATGTGTGTTAGTAATATAGAGACATTTGACATATTATTGAAACTTCTCGGGTTGTTAGGTCGTTGTCTGAATTGTACATGTTGTGAGCTAAATTTGTTCCCATCGTTCCCATGACGGAAACACTCAATGCCGGGGAACAGAGATTTGGATGGCATTTGTACAAGTAAGGGTAAGGATCAGGGGCGGATTTAACATTTTGCCACCCGTAGGCAGTATAAATTTGCCCCCTCCCACAAACCTCTGTTGGGAGGGGGGGTTTTACAGTCCGCACTAGTGTTCTGTTTAAATCCAAACTTTGCTACATAATCGCGTGTGCTCTCGTTCATTTGCCAATTAATAGGATCAGAATCTAAGACCTTCCCTACCTGATTTGATGACATTTCATCATGATTTTTGACGTGAACTGGCTCTTCGTTCTTCAAAAATGAAGGTTCCTCCACAACGGACCTCTCTGGCTGAACTGTGTGAACAGTATCTTCACCTTCACTGCTATCACAGTTATTGTCGGTATCACACTAGAATGTCTCGATTCCTTAAATATTAGCTTACCTCGGTTTCTGGAACCAACCTACAATTCGGTATTACATTGACAGATCTACATTTCTCACTTTGATCTGGATTGCCAAAATCTAAAATCTCTCGGATGATCAACGCCAAATATTTCAACGGTTGAAAACATAAACATTCGCCCCTATTACTTTTGGGTGAAAAACGATAACTGCGTTATAGTTACAAATTAAGTGAAGATAATTTTTATATTCGTGTGTGCTTAATTCAACTGGCTTTTATACTTGTAAATTTGTTTGAATCTAAAAATATAATTTCTTAACTCAAATTTTGGCGCTCCCCAAAATTTGCCGCCCCAGGCAAGTGCTTAGTCTGCCTGTGCGTAAATCCGCCCCTGTTAAGGTTTTTGAAAGTAATAAATATTTCGGTTTCCGTGCTACTGATGATGGCCGCCGAGAGGAGGGCTTAAACCTTTGGCATGCAACCTTGTGACCTGAAGAATTCCAATAATATTGTTACTACTGTCTACTGCTCGTCGTAATGTTACAGTGGAAACCAAATACAAGACACCAATGAAGTCACTAATCACCAGCTTCAATTAATCACAATCACAGTTTATAATCAACGTGTACAATACTCCTAGCAAAATTTGTCCACATGCAATAATAATGTCAACTAATAGAGTCCTGCACAATTGTAAAACACACAACACTTAGCCACAATACTTCAAATCGCACTGGATTAAGTCGCCACTTAAATTGAAACTAAGCGGCAGCGGTCGTTGTTTAAATAGATAGCACAAGTGTTCCATAATACGCGTCAACACTACTAGAAAACACTAAAGCGTAATTGCTTGCCGCCTTGAACACAGTGCGCGCGAACCGGTGAAGTCTGGAACAGCCTCGGCTGCAGACGCGTGACAAGTGTCACGTAATTGTCCATCTCAGACACTTGAGTCTGCAGACTGACAGCGTGAAGCCACTCGGGCAACTTCGTTACTGTTCGTCCGCCGCTATTGTCTACTCACTCGTCAACCCACACTCCGCACTTACGTGTATAATGAAATCCACGTATTTTTATCCAATCGGGGTTTTCCTGTGTGCATAGCGGATGAATTGAATATTAAAATGAATATTGATTGTGGTCACAGTTAAATATTAAAACATAATATAGAATTAATTTAACCATATCGTTCTACTCCATTTATTACCCTGAATTGTAGTTTTTGTTTTAACCTTTGTTTCCTCCAGAAACAAACACAATTTCACTGGCTCCCCAGATAAATATGAACCTTTTGATTACATCGTCGCATTAGTATATGAAATATACGTTTATTAAGAAAACTTATTTTATACTGTTTTACCGGTTTTTAAGTTCAGTTTTTTGTACTGACAATGTTGGTTTTGATATACTGTATATTGCTGTAATGAGTTGCGGTAAAACTCCTTTTTACCTGTGCACTAACTTCGCAGGTTGGTTTCGTATTTATCTGGAGTCAATTTAATCAATAATTTTTGTTTCTGGAGTGATAAACGCTGAAACAAAACATACAATTAAGTTCTACGATTTCGTTGTCCATGATGTGTCCGTTACTTAACTAAATACAACTATTTCACTAACGACTCCGAACACAAAGTTTTGTGTTCCGAGTCGTTAGTGAAATAGTTGTATTTATACAATTAAGGTTATAAATGTAAGAAATGATATATGAATTTATTCTCAATTGTGTTTATTATTTATCTTCGAGAATACTTACAGCGCGTGTACCTAATAAAAACTGTTACACTAAAAATAAAATGACAAAACTTTAAAATGAAACATCGAAATGCTTACAGGACATGTATAGGTAGGTTATACACGAATACACACAGACACGTGAATACACGAAAAATTTACTCTTGAGTTTACGTATTTGAAGCCGTGAATTTAAATAAAATTATTGTGCTAAAATAAATACACAAACTTTAACCAAACGTTTACCTAACTCACATGTGACAACAGAATATAGGCGGGCATAGATGAGAACGAAGGTTGCCGAAGTTGCCCGAGTGGCTTCACGCTGTCAGTCTGCAGACTCAAGTGGTATTAGCAGTAATATGTACGCACACACACATTACAGCCGGGTTCCACTGGAATAATCAAGAACCACGTAGAATGTTCTGTAAAGACGTAACAATGTTGACATTGACGGTGGCGTAACAATGTTGACATCGACGGTGGCGTAATAATGTTGACATCGACGGTGGCGTAATAATGTACAACATCGAGCATATATGAAACTCGTCTTGTAGCAAAAACAAATAGTACTTAGTAGCAATAGGTAGTTGAGCTCGAAGAAAAAATTCCGTAAATGGAGCTAATGTATGCTAAGTGTTACATTATCATAACGCCACGTTCATGATTGTTGTACAGACTCTTAGTTTTACAACTTTTGTTGTCAACTGATTAAATTTTCCAGTGATAATTAACAAACTAAACTGTGTACAACACTAAAAGCAGCGAGGCTATAGAAAAAGTAATTAATCCCCTTTTGAAGGCATCATTATTCCGCAACAAGACGGATAATTAAATAACTTTCTGTTTACTGTAGTTTTTTTTTTTTTGTATAAAGGAAGAGAGCCACGGAAACACAGGAATGAGAGAGGGAAAAATCTAGTCTACTCTTTGTAATCAAAACTAATAATGAGTTTGTGTAGGAAACCTAACAACTAAAAAATATTCATTTTCTTTAATTCTTCTGAACCTGGAACTGTAACTTTGGAAACACTTGTGTTTAAAAGTAAGTTCCTACTAGTAATTTTATACAAACCACTATGTTATCTTCGGTACTGACGAGAGCTTTCGGCAGTTAAACCATCTTCAGGTCATTTTCCAACAAAATTTGAACAATTTTCAGGCGTTGGAAAATGACCTGAAGATGGCTTAACTGTCGAAAGCTCTCGTCAGTACCAAAGATAACAGTGGTTTGTATAAAATTACTAGTAGGAACTTACTTTTAAACACAAGTGTTTCCAAAGTTACAGTTACATTTTCCAACGCCTGAAAATTGTTCAAATTTTGTTGGAAAATGACCTGAAGATGACTTAACTGCCGAAAGGGGTCTTCAATACCAAAGATAACATAGTGGTTTGTATAAAATTACTAGTAGAACTATTTGAGACCACTAACACTCCAATACAACAATAAAAGTAACTTGTTTTCAAGTTTGTATATTTAGGTCAAATCGTGCTTTACCCACTGTTTTCAAGACTCAAATAATCCTCTGTGTGTACTCTTCATATACGATATTGGATACAGTTTTATATATTTATACTACTACTACACTAAGCTCCGAGAGTTGCACTACTCCTTGTTTCAACGAATTAGATTCATTTTTAGATAAAGCTTAAACTAAGTTTATTTTTTAATTATTATAAATATTGAGAAAAACAGATCACGCTTCTGTTTTTTTATTAATAACAATTATAAAGCTGAAAATGAACATTAAATTCTGACCTGCCACACTTGATGTTTTTTTAGATGATAATGTCTTTTAGCTGGACATCGTTTGAAACTTTCTGTAACATTTTATTTACCGTCACGCTGTATGACGTCATCATTTAGGCTGGGGGGCATTCCACAAAATCGTCATCGAAAAATGTAACGCTTCCACACTTTCGATTCCCCACAGTCTAGATATTTGATATGTAAACGCATCAAGACAGAAATAATCGCTGCTGACATTGAGTTCAGCAAACGTTTTAGTGAGAATAAATTTGGTTTTACATGCTCTGTCTGTGATCGTCTGTGGTTTGGAAATGATTTACGTAATCCACCAAACGTAATCCACATTATACGTTTCAAAAGCCTAAAAACATTATCATCCTTCGATGTTTCGGTTTCGTCGAAATTCTTTGATTTTGTATCTCACTTTCTACCCGTAATACATAAATGACAAATGATTTCGCCGTAGCTTTTATTTTATCTACATTGACATAGGCATCTATAGGCCTGAGTCTCAATATCTGATATGACAGACAATAAAGTTGTGTGGGGTGTAGGCGTAGACAAATGTTTTACAAACGTCGGTGGATCTATTTATAAGTTACCTTGCGAAGGACACTTCTACATCAAACTTAGACCAGGGAGGAACCAACTGTTGCTACAAGAGGATAACGCTGATGTGAAATGCAATGTTCTTCTTATTGGGATGTTCTACAAATAGTAACTGCTTGGCTGGCCTAATAAATAATTTATGTAAACAGATAATATACTTGCAGTATTCTAACAGACATGTAAAATTTTAAGAAACTAGGACTGAGAAGAAATTTTCATCTTAAGGTGAAGACATTTTCTTAAGAAATTTTAATTTTAACAAATTTTAAGACAGGAGAAGAAGTTGTAGTCCTTCAATTTCAGGTGAAACGTGAATTCAATTTCCGCCAATAAAAGAGACTCGAATGTCGGCAACAATGAATCTTACTTAAAAGACATGTTTGAATCGGTATCCAAGTCACTTATTGACAGAATCTATATAATATTTATTTCCTTATTTCTTCCGTCGTGTGACTTCGTGTTGCGTTTTGATTTGACTTTTACGAGTTTGATGCGACTTTTGATCCGACTCGAGTGCGCACTCAAGTAAAGCGGATATGTGTGTAATCGTTTCCCAGTATTTGTATTAATTTAATATGTAACGACCTCGCTAAGAGTGAATTTTTATTTTATTTATTTCTGATGACGAGACATATGTCTCGAAACGCGTAAAAGTCAAATCAAAACGCAACACGAAGTCACACGACGGAAGAAATAAGGTAAATAAATATTATATAGATTAAATCTTACTTACTTATACTGAAACGAGACGTTCAAATTAAGTTGCTTCCTACAGACTGAGTCACACAAATCACCTACACACGGGTTTACGTAATTCTAGACTGGGTCAGACATGAATTGTTCGTCGATTCGATTCTGCAGTTAGTGTGTGTTCTCACAGTATAGGTAGAATTAATATCGTATGGAGGACCATACATGATTTTCATGTTCTAAGATTTATATTTAAAATCATTTACTTGAATTCAGTTCGATAATTTAAAAAAAAATTAATTTTTCCCAACTCCAAACTATTTTCACTATATATAGATAGTTTTGTTATTATGGGGTAATCGTTTAATATAATGTTATTTTCGAGTCACTCTTTCTATAAAAATTAGGTACCGGTACTTTATTCTTAGAAAGAAACTGAACTACGCAGATAATCATCCCTCCTCCTCAACCGATCACCACCATTAATGATATTTACATTTTCATTGAGTAATAGTTTATCATATGTAATTTATAAGGTATCTTATCCTTCAAAATTAAATATTCGTATTTTAATTGATTTCAGCACAGCAATTTTAAAAAAATATCCCCCTCCCCCTTCAATTATCCACACCGCTTGTAATTATCTCATTTATCATTTTACAGTGGATTAATATGACTTTATTTTCGGGTCATTTATATATTAAAATTATGTACTTTACTCTTGTTAAAACACAAAACAAAACAGGTAAACTACCTCTTCCTCCTAACCAAACAACCTGGTTACCTGGCAACAAAATGATGTTATTTTAAACAATTACAATTGTTTCAAAAAGTTTAAACGAATTTTGTAGTACTTTACTCTTGTTAAAACGTAAAACTTTGCATGTAAACTACCCCACCCACTTAACCAATCTTCACCAAAATCAATAGGGCTTGAGTCCTCTACAACTCGCACACATACGCAAAACATTATTTAATTATGTTTGAGTTTGCGGCAGTTGTCGTTCGCCATAGATAAAATTCTATACACAGACAGACACAGAGACGCTTTTCAGAAAATTACTTTGTTCATTTTTTGAAGGTAGTACAATCAGAATCAGCCCCTATCTCAAACACGATTATTTTCGCAATCACCATACTTAAAATTTCCTTACAGAACATGGAAGTAAAAATAGTACCAATTTCTTATTCTTCTTCTTAACATTTTCCATTTTTTTATTGTTTGTCTCTTTTTTTATACTTACAATCATCATCACCGTTGTTACCATTGCAACCGTTACTATTATCATCGTGATATCACCATCGTCGGCGGCGTGCACGGCGAAGGCATTATCATTATCACTATATTCTTCTTACTTTTTCCCTATTTTTCTCTATTTCATCATCATAATCATCGTCATCATCACCACTCCAAGGACTAGGCTTTAGACCTGTTCCGGAACCCATCTCCTCCTTGGTCTGCCGACCTCTCTCTGCCCTTCTTGAACGCTTGCGATTCAAGTGTTCACACCATCTCCTTCTGTGGTCTTCAATCTTCTGCTGCAATAATAGAATGTTTTAAATCGCGTCTAATACCCTTGTCCTTTCTCCGATTTAAGAGACAACAACCTCGCGTCCCTTTTAGAAATTTCATTTTGGCTGCCTGAATCCTCTGCACATACCTTTTACTAAGAGTAAACTCGTTACTTCCAAAATTATTAAATACGGGGCTGTTAGGCCGTGGGCGGTTGCTGTGAATTCTTCACATCGTCTGCACCGTTTTGTATTCCCCATCGGGAATCTTCCTCACACCGCAAAAAAGTGACAGGCTGTAAAAAATATCATTTGGTTGCTTTTACCCGAAACAAGTGTTGGGCTGGAGATCTTCAGCAACTGTTTTTTTTTGTACACAATCTGTAACTTTTGGCGGCCTGAAGAAGATCTCCAAGACGGGGACCGAAACTTTGCCGGCGATGTCGAGAATTCACAGCAACCGGCCACAGCTTAACAGCCTGGTATTTAATAATTTGGAAATAACGAGTTGCATACATTCAAACGATATGGTAAAACAAATGTGGTATGTCATCATATGGTATCTTGGAACTAATAGTTTGCCATCTTGCGGTATGATAAAATTCCTCATAGGGTATGATAGTACGAATGGTATGCTTCCGTACATTATATCGTATAACGACTGATATGGTGGTATGCTGGAATGAATAGTATGACATCATGTGTTACGGTAAAATGATTGGTATTCCATAATGTGGTATGGTAGAACGAGAGGTATGCCATCAGTGGGATGCTGGAACGAGTGGTATTGCATCATGTGGTATGGTAGAACGAGTGGTATTCCATCATGTGATATGTAGAACGAGTGGTATGCCATCATGTGGGATGCTGGAACGAGTGATATTGCATCATGTGTGATGCTGGAACGAGTGATATTGCATCATATGTTATGCTGGAAAGAGTGATATTGCATCATGTGTTTTGGTAGAACGAGTGGTATGCCATCATGTGATATGGTAGAGTGCATGTCATGTTATCTCATATGGTTGAACGAATATCTGTCGATGGATGGCTTAAATATTTGTTAAACTTGATTCTATATTGAACAGAGAAAAATAGCATGGAACCTACACCATCAGAGAACAAAAGTTTCAACTTGTAATTACTGAGTAATGGAAAAATAGCAAATGACACGTCAATAGATACTATTTATCTCTTTCATTTACCGTATGATTTGTGTGTAATTCGTAGTTTCTAAATTATGTTAAAGCAAGAATACCAAGACAAACTAAACACGAATAAATATCTAGCAGGAACCAACGAATGCAGAACAGAAGTCAATAAACTCCTATAAAAACAAACAACAGACAAAGACAGAAAACAAATAGTTTATAACAATAACATACATCAATAACTAAACTGAAAAAATAGTTCAAAACTTAAACAAAAAACAGGATACTCAATGGCATACGGAACTACAAACAAAACAGAACACACTCTGTCAAAGAACACACACAAGGAACAAAACAAATGTTTTTACCTGGTGTTTACAAACTAAACTGCTCAGGCTGTGACAAATTCTACATAGGCCAGACAGGACGTTGTTTTAAACAGAGATACATTGAACACACAAAGACACTACACTGCATCTCCGAATCCATCATCTTTGCAAACCACACATACAGAAACATAAACATTAACATGGATATTCTACACGTACACACAAAAGGCCAACAAATATACACTCTTGTAGAAATAGAAATATAAAAACACACAAAAACACACAAAAACACATAAAAACTACATCCTAAACGAACAGACACAATTCTGATCACACATACTATTCGAACATATCACACCGCACACACACAACATAGATCTTTCGAACGACGGCGCCGTCGCCAAGAACAAGACGGACAGCGCTCCTAGTAGCAGCCTCTGTCGATGCATGTATTAAGCAAAAACTGGTTTACGCTACAATGTAAAAATTTTACATTTTTACCGAAATATCGGTATGGAGAACCATACATGACTTCCATATTCTAAGATTTATATTTAAAATCATTTTCGAAATGAAATATTACCATAGAAACTACTTCTTTCTACTTACTGCTTCAGCCTTAACCACAGTACTGTGGTCACTAACGTATACCACCTCACGTTATCGCACTCAATTTTCACTGATGATGGAAGTCGATGGCATTGCCGAAATGTCTGGTTTTGTAGAAAACATTGGACTACGGCCAAATATCCCGGGAAGGAATTTTAACAAAAACTACTTCTTTGTTGCCGATAACGTTGTACACATATATATCAGTTATAACATCTTCTCTAGTGTTATAACTTAGGGAACCCGAAATAATTGGTTCTGCCAATTATTCAGGCTGCCTTATTAGACGAGCTGAAATTTAATCAGAACAACACAGAGTAAATATAAAAGGAATCAGGGAATGGGAAACTGTTGATTTATGTACTCAGTATATGTGTGTAACAAGAAGACTTCTCTTTATTAAACATTTGAAAAAATAACATTTACTCAAAAGATAGATCCCATGACATTACTAATTGAATTATTAAAGTTATTTGAATTCTTTATTTAAACTGTGGGATCACAACAGATTTTATTTAGCTATACCACGGATCCGGGTAACCTTAGGTATTTAGTCATCAAACTTTTAATTATATTCAATTCATAATATTAGCTTGCAAGACCTTTAGTTTTATGCTTCATTATTATCCCATTTGAAGAATGGTATTAATTATACTACGATACATTAAGATTTAAACTGTTACAATGTATGATGTCTGAATAGTTACATTAAATTCCTAGAGTTAATTTTTTTTAATCTTTACAAGTTTAATCGTCTCTGAAAAGTCTCTCCTTTAAAGTGTATTGTGTTACAATTATAATTATTATTTATTCCTCGATAGACGTGCTATCGAGTCACCTTTAATTTGGTATGTAGAAATTTCCTCCGGGAGTGTCCGTCTTGGGAATCCTTAAAAGCGTCGTCCTCATCTAGGTCTGGTCTTAGTCATTAAAGGCTTAAACGTCTGCAGTCTAGGTCGAACCTTCTACGATGGTAGGCGTAGATTCTTTGATGTGTTGAACTGCATCTTCTGTCGGGTCTACTAGAGTTGTAAATTCTGGTAGCTCACATCTCCAGGTAGGATGTTGAAAAGTGTCGTCAGTTGGTGAAGTTAGCAGTCATCGTTATTAATACTCGTACTTTTGTTGTCACGTATTTCTTCTTGTTACCACGTTTCTGATTTTTAATTAATGTTACATGTTACACTCTTTAGTGTAGCAGTTAATAAACTACATTTGAAATAAGCCAAACTAACAACAAATCACACATCATTCCAACAGAGCTTTTGCTCGTGCGTGTGCACTGCTTGGAGTCTTCATAGCGAGAGAGATTTTTCGCCCGCATCCACTGGTACTGCACGAGGTAGTGGGGTGTTTATTCCGCGAGAATATAGTCCCTGTCTCTCTCTAAATAAACATTTTTATTTATACAAACTATCCCTAGATAAAAATACATAATTTAAATGAGTTGTTTTAGTGACTATCTGTGACTTCAGATTCTTTAATTATTAACATTAGTTTTTTATTTTATTCTTAATTACAGAAGACTCGGAAAACATGTCGAGTCCGGAATCAACAGGTAGGCGCCTGATAGCAAGCAAGGGTTAAATACGACAATAATAATTATTTACAATATGCCTTTTTATTACAGTTTCTTTGCCCTTATTAATTACTTCTTCCTTTCACACTTAGTACCTACATGTTTTTATTATTATTGTGAGATTTAAATGGTTAATGGCTCGCAACCTTAATTTTTTTTTATTTCTTTCTTTTTTTAATAATGGTTACAATTTTAATCGTCACATACTCCGCCTCTTAACCAACACAGACCCCTGAAAATATGGTCAGCAACGTACCGAGAGTATGCTTGGGGCGTACCGTGTGAAATTTCTCTCACCCGTTTTTCTCTGTATGTAACTACGAGCAGCATTTGTCATTCTTGACTTGCTGATTCTTACTATCTATATATATACTTCATAATTTACACACTAACTCTACTACTACATAAAATTCACACACTATAAACGTCTTTTCAACATTCTAAATTTTCTTAACTCTACTACTTATAACTACTACCGGATTTTTCTTTTGTGTGAGTTGTCTCTTTTCCCTTTTTTTTTTATTGGATGTCAGCTGACTTCTTGCTTTGCTCTACATTCGATGAATAGGATTCAAGGTTGATAAGGCCGCATACCTATTTATACGACAAGGTAGCCAAAAGTTACGCAAGTACTCTTTGCAGTTGAGTACAAAACTTCTACCCTTTGTTTTTACATTTATTTATTTATTTAACTTGCACGCTACCATTTTCTTCTTCGTGATAATGTTTTATCTGCGAAATATGTGTCCTTCGCACATATTTTTGAGTAGATGGTTCGTACAGGGTTACAGTTACCGGAGTTAAGTATTTGTGAATTTGATAAGGACCGCTCCATCTGTATGATAGCTTGGAAGTTGTCTTATCGATTGCACTACTCGTTGGGTGCGTTTTATACATAACTAAGTCTCCGATTTGGTACTTTACTTTATTATTATTATTCTTTTGCTCGTAATATTTCCTTGACTTCGCTAAGTTTGTTCGTAAATTAGCGCGCGCTTCATTCCATATTTTCCTAATATTTTTATCCCTAATTTCAAGGGGTAACAATTCATGTATTTTCCACTTTGTGGATAATGGGTGGTTAGGTTTATACTTGAACAATAATTCGAATGGGGTAGACTTATGTCCTTCATGATATGCTGAATTAAAGGCGAATTGTATCCAGGATAGGTTCTGGTCCCAAGAAGTATGGTCGTTAGCATGGTAGGCTATTAAAGCAGATTTTAGGTTTCGCAAATACCTCTCAGCTATATTACCTTGCGGACGATACTCTGTAGTGGTAATGTGGTCTATACCTAGTTTGAAACACATGTTCCTGAATTCCTTAGACTTGAACTGTGGTCCGTTGTCCGACACTAGATGGACTGGAATACCGAATTCTTTGAATAATCTATTCTGTAAAATGCTTACTGTTGTCGTAGCTAAAGCTCACCGCATGGGGTACATCCAGACGAATTTACTAAAAGAATCTACGCAAATTAGTAACATTGTATTTCCTGATTTAGAACGTGGGTAGGGTCCTGAAAAGTCTAAATAAATTTTGGCGAATGGGGTAGCAGGAATCTCTGAGATTAACTAACTTATTTGGCTGTTTCTCGCTGGTTTGCTGAGTGCGCACAACTTACACTTCTTTACAAAGTTAGCGATCTCACTGTTCATATTTTCCCAGTGATATTCTTTACGAATTCGATGTATGGTTTTATTTATTCCCATATGTGATCCAATGGTGGAAGAGTGATAATATTCCATCAGCATAGGTTTAATAATATCAGGGGCGATTATTCGTAAATATTTTCCGTTCGCTATTCTACAACATAATACTCTCTTACTTAATAGGTATTTTTCTGACTTGTTTCCTTTTTCAAGTTGTTCTATAATTGCACTCAAACGTGGGTCTTGTTGTTGATAATGGGCTAAATCCGTAAATGCAAGAGGAAATTCGGTAATTAAAGTATTAATAATCGGCGTCTCGCTACTCTTGTTTTCGTAAGTATTACTACTCGGCTGGAACATACGTGACAGGGTATCGGCAACTACATTTTGGGTGCCTCTAATATGTTGTACTTTGAATTTAAAACAATTTAATCTTAATACCCATCTTCCGATACGACCTAACTGTTTTGGGTGATTCAGTAGCCACGATAAAGCTTGATTATCTGTTTCTAACAAAAACTCTTTATGTTCTAAAAAAGGTTTGAACTTCTCAAAAGCGAAAACGATAGCTAAACATTCTAATTCGTATGCGGAGTATTTTTTTTTCTTGGTCAGTCAGGGTGCGTGAAGCGTAACTAATAGGTAATCTCGAGTTATCTACTTCCTGATATATTACTGCACCTAGGGCTACACTTGAACTGTCTGTCTGCACAACAAACGGTTTTGTAAAATCGGCTAATTGTAGTACGGGGGGCGATATGATGCTTTCTTTTAATTTCTCAAATGCGGTTTGGTGTTGCTCATTCCACTCAAATTTAACTCCCTTCTTTCTTAAAGTATTTAGCGGTGCTGCAATTTCGGCTAGATGTGGGATATACTTGTGGAAATAATTTATCATTCCTAAAAATCGGGCAATTCCTTTCGCATCCCGCGGTGGTAAAAATTCTCTGATAGCACGGGTTCGCTCTGGGTCTATGCTTACCTTTCCATTGGCTTTTACGATGTGACCTAAAAAGGAGAATTGTGTCACAGCAAAATTTACTTTACTGGGGTTTACGGTTAATCCAGATTTCTCCAATCGGGATAGTACTTCACGTAGATGTTCAAGATGTTGTTCCATTGACTCGCTGTAAATAACAATGTCGTCTAGGTAGTGGTACACATATTTAAACTTTATGTCATGAAATAATTTTTCTAATAATCTGCTACATACAGAACTACCTCGGGATATACCAAAGGGTACCCTTGTAAATTGGTACAGGTTGAAAGGGACGGCAAATGCGGTGAGACGTTTTGATTCTTCCGAAAGGGGTATCTGATGAAATGCCTGATTTAAATCCATAATGGTAAAAATTTTTGCGTTCGTAAAATAATGAAAAGCACTGTGGATGTCGGGAAGTGGTATTGATTCAAATTCTATCCGTTTATTTAGTTGTCTATAGTCTACAACTAATCTATGTTTATCGTTGCTTTTGGGTACTAAAAACGCGGGGGATGAATAAGATGACGTAGAGGGTTCGATGACTCCTTGTTATAATAGTTTATTAATTTGGTTCCTCATTACTTCCATTTTTGGAGGTGATAACTTGTATGGGGCTAAACGTATTACTTTATTATCGCTCAAATTTATTTTGTACTCTATCAGGTCCGTCAGTCCTAACTTAGGGGTGAGGACATTGGAGAATTGTTTGATTAAAGTTTGTATGTTCCGTCTATCTTTACTTTCCAGATGACCCAATTCACATTCGTGATGCTTTAGATGTGAAGAAGTAGTGCTAGTACTTTCTCTGTTATTAGAATTATCATCCAAGTTATATTTCCGTGAACGATCGAATCCAAAGTAAAATTTCTTATCGTGAATATTTAGAATTAGTCCTGTTCTACTGATAAAATCAGCACCCAATATTAACTCGGGTCCTAATTCGTCACATACTAACATTGGAAAATACCACGTCAGATTTTTAATTTTTACCTTAAACGTGATGATAAGTTTTAGCATTAAGTTTTGTTTGTGGCGGTAGAGCATTTAATATTTACTGATTGACAGAGTTTAACTAAATTATGTTTAAATAATTTATTGGCTAGCTCTTGACTAATTAAACTTCGCGTTGATCCGGAATCAATTAAACCGAGGGTGGATGTAACACCAAGGTCAACTTGTATATACGGTAATTGATACTTACTGAAATCACATTTATTAATAGCGTTACATTTATCGATAAATTTTTTTACATAGGGGTCTAGTTTTCTTTTGTTATTATTATTAATTTGTTTTATTTTATTGTCTCTCAGGGGTTTACCTGTTTTCACGTTGCTGCGGAAGACACAGGGTTTCGGATCTCCCTGCCTTACATGTTTTTTGGATAATTTGTTTTTTGATTATACTGTTTCCGTTTACAGTTTCTACTGAGATGTCCAGGTTTTCCGCAGTTATAGCATACATATTCCTTACGTGGGGTCTCACTGGTTTCCTGTCGTTGTTGATGCTCCTTGGACTTACCATGGCCATAGGTTGATCTTTGAAATGGTCTTCTTTCTCATACACTTCTTGCGTCTGAGACTAATGCTTGCATTTCTTTTCTATGTGGTGTAGTGGATACCGGTGCATGTCTGTGCTGATCTGCGTACCACACATTGGAAGAGTGAATACTACATTGTTCAAGGTCAGCGAAAGTTAGGGGTCTACTTATTAGTGCTAAACGGGAGCGTTCATCAGGAGATAAGCCTACTAGGATAGTATCGACCAATTGTTTCTCAGTCCAGTCGACTTGTAGTATACGTGAAGATTCTCGGATGTCCGCAATATAGTGGGCCAGTCTTTCATGAGCTCCTTGTACTCGAAGTACAGTATTTCTTTTGATGTCCTCATAAATTCCAGTGGGGATAAAATATTTGATTATATTCGTATGAAGTTCTTCTACTGGAAGAGCGGAGTTTAATGATTCTAGTACACGATCTCGTAAAGGTGGTTTACATTTGGGTAAGATTACTTGCAGTATTTGCCGATCGTTTAATTGTTGTAGATCTTTTATTTGCAGTAGGTATCGGATAAAAGTCAACAGTATCGTGATACTTAACCCATCTGTGTAAGGAATTTCATTAATTATTTTCTCTACGGGGTGGGAAATCTTTCCGTAGAGGTCAAAATTAAAATTTACATTTGGTATTTCTTTCGAAGTATTAGTGGTTGCATTAGGATTTGTAATCGCATATTGACTAGAGCGAGTACGCTGAACTTTAGGCTGTGAGGGTTCTAACATAGTTAGGGTATTTAATTCTCTACTGGGTAATGGTTCAAGACTCGGTTGTATCTTAGATACGGTGGGAGATTGTAGATCTTTCGATGTGGTGGGAGGGTGTTCTAAAGTAGGGGATTGAACAGGGGAGATATATAATTTTTGCAAATAATGCTCAATTTCCTCCATTCTCGAAGAATCTGACTTTCGTCGTAAGTCGTTGATAATCATGGGTAATTGGCATAATGCCTCATCCGCAAATTTCTGCACATCTGCGGGGACTACGGGGACATCGGGCCAGCTTAATAAATTATTCAAGCGGCGGGTTAAATGTTCTATACGTTAAGTAACGCGCAAAAGTTCCGTAGGTGATTTTTTTCCTGAAGATTCTGAGATAATACTATCAGTTCCCTATATTTCGCATAACAGGTTTCTCGTTCGCCGTCATAATCGAGTTCACGCAAATTATCTAACTGCGAGGTTGTCTCTGATCCGGTTTGCCGTAATGATTTTCGTAATTCAGACACGGTTACATTCACGTGTTTTAGACCTCGTAAAAGAGCTTCGTAGCATAGCTCGTCTTTTAATAATAGATCAGGATTAAATTCAGCCATTTTCGTAAAGTGAGTGGCTATAACTAATTATTCTATTATTTGCATTTACTACTATACAACGCTATATCTTTTTACACAAATTTAAAAATATAAATAAATCGTATTCTTACACTTTTATTAATAATCCATTAAAATGAGATGACAAAGGTTGTCATTTTACATGGGTAGAGAGAGAAATCTCACACAGGCCTACATATGCGTACGGCAAAAGATTCCCCCTTCGGTTACTAACACATGAACAAACACGCTTCTTATCACAATAGAACTAACAAAGAGGGAGTCGTTATTGTTTAACTCAACTATGGGGGAGAGGTTCACTGTGACAGTTTACACACACTCACTGGCGCAGACAGGAATTCTACTGGTCTGAAATTGTTTACAAACCGACAGGTTGATGAATGAACTTTTGACAAGCGCGTACCTGCTGTTATATCGTATTCTTGGGGCGTCTTTAGTTAACATGATGTTCATTCCTATAGCCAAATAATAATTAACTTACTTATTTATAAAACTATTATAATAACTATTATCGTTTAATTTTATTTAAGAGTTTAGACACATTTTAAAGTACACGAGTGAATAAATCAACAGCTTATGGTCTGGGTTAATCGGGACACAATTACTGCTTAAACAACACAAGTCACAAAAAATTTTTTTTTTTAATTAGCAGCAAAATTTTAACAAATTAGCAGAGTGGCGCAATTTATAACATCTTCTCTAGTGTTATAACTTAGGGAACCCGAAATAATTGGTTCTGCCAATTATTCAGGCTGCCTTATTAGACGAGCTGAAATTTAATCAGAACAACACAGAGTAAATATAAAAGGAATCAGGGAATGGGAAAACTGTTGATTTATGTACTCAGTATATGTGTGTAACAAGAAGACTTCTCTTTATTAAACATTTGAAAAAATAACATTTACTCAAAAGATAGATCCCATGACATTACTAATTGAATTATTAAAGTTATTTGAATTCTTTATTTAAACTGTGGGATCACAACAGATTTTATTTAGCTATACCACGGATCCGGGTAACCTTAGGTATTTAGTCATCAAACTTTTAATTATATTCAATTCATAATATTAGCTTGCAAGACCTTTAGTTTTATGCTTCATTATTATCCCATTTGAAGAATGGTATTAATTATACTACGATACATTAAGATTTAAGATGTTACAATGTATGATGTCTGAATAGTTACATTAAATTCTTAGAGTTAATTTTTTTTAATCTTTACAAGTTTAATCGTCTCTGAAAAGTATCTCCTTTAAAGTGTATTGTGTTACAATTATAATTATTATTTATTCCTCGATAGACGTGCTATCGAGTCACCTTTAATTTGGTATGTAGAAATTTCCTCCGGGAGTGTCCGTCTTGGGAATCCTTAAAAGCGTCGTCCTCATCTAGGTCTGGTCTTAGTCATTAAAGGCTTAAACGTCTGCAGTCTAGGTCGAACCTTCTACGATGGTAGGCGTAGATTCTTTGATGTGTTGAACTGCATCTTCTGTCGGGTCTACTAGAGTTGTAAATTCTGGTAGCTCACATCTCCAGGTAGGATGTTGAAAAGTGTCGTCAGTTGGTGAAGTTAGCAGTCATCGTTATTAATACTCGTACTTTTGTTGTCACATATTTCTTCTTGTTACCACGTTTCTGATTTTTAATTAATGTTACATGTTACACTCTTTAGTGTAGCAGTTAATAAACTACATTTGAAATAAGCCAAACTAACAACAAATCACACAACATTCCAAAAGAGCTTTTGCTCGTGCGTGTGCACTGCTTGAAGTCTTCATAGCGAGAGAGATTTTTCGCCCGCTTCCACTGGTTCTGCACGAGGTAGTGGGGTGTTTATTCCGCGAGAATATAGTCCCTGTGTCTCTCTAAATAAACATTTTTATTTATACAAACTATCCCTAGATGAAAATACATAATTTAAATGAGTTGTTTTAGTGACTATCTGTGACTTCAGATTCTTTAATTATTAACATTAGTTTTTTATTTTATTCTTAATTACAGAAGACTCGGAAAACATGTCGAGTCCGGAATCAACAGGTAGGCGCCTGATAGCAAGCAAGGGTTAAATACGACAATAATAATTATTTACAATATGCCTTTTTATTACAGTTTCTTTGCCCTTATTAATTACTTCTTCCTTTCACACTTAGTACCTACATGTTTTTATTATTATTGTGAGATTTAAATGATTAATGGCTCGCAACCTTAATTTTTTTTTTATTTCTTTCTTTTTTTAATAATGGTTACAATTTAAATCGTCACACAGTGGCGAAGTTACATGGAGGCAATTGAGGCAATGCCTACCCTAAAAAATTCTGTAGAATAAAAATTATAAATACGTATGAACTACATAACGTAAAGATTATACATTGTTACTGCGACTGTCAAATTTATTAAACCGAAACGTGCTTTATTGAGCGACCGGTAGATGGTGACAGGTGAGATTCGGCATAGTTCGTTTAAAGCGAATGAGGCAACCTGAACTTGCCTCAGTGTTTTTTGTATACATCGTATGTAAGCAATGTAGTGGTGTGATAGGGAAGTGTAGGGAGGGGGGATTGTCCCGCGCTGTACACATAGAGCGTTGAGGCATGCCTCACTTCTGTGGTCCAAACAGTTAAGTTAAAGCGCCTGTGTTGTTTCTAAGTGTTTATTTTATGCGGTTATTAAAAGTGTCACTGTTATTCCGCTGAACTAACAGATGATCAAGATTGTTATTTGAATTACTTGTAACATTAAACATATACATAGAAACTAATCAAGTTTAAAAATTTGAAGTTCAATCAGTTGTATTATTGTGTATGACTAATACAAGGATTGTTCAATAGAAACACGTATAGAGCCGTAAAGCATTTTTTATTCAACGATTTTAAAAGAAGTCTCCAATAACATTAAGACATGAGTTCCACTGTTGCGCTAACCTGTAGATTCCCTGCTAGTAAAATTCTTACGGCTGTTTGTGGAACCATTCGGTTACAGCAAACTCTACCTCAGCGTCCGATTTGAACCACCGTCCTTTTAGTGATTCCTTAAAAAAAATTTAAGATAAGATTTTTGCCTACCCATTCATTAACTACTAGCTTCGCCAGTAAGCAAATTGATGTCCATTTTTTCGGCTTGCACGCGTTATGTTGGTGTGGGTTTCGGCACTTTCCATTTAAAAAGCGTGCAAACGTAAGAAAATAAACATGAGTGAGGCCAGAAATAACGTGAATTGTGTGTGTTTGTGTTTGTGTCTTACCTGCCTTTTTATTGCCGTATTAAATGAAAAATATTATATTACATTAAAATGAAATAATTTTAATTTTATTGCCTGGCAATAAAATTATTTTATTTTTAACAATTACCATTGTTTCAAAAAGTTTAAATAAATTTTCAAGTACTTTACTCTTGTTAAAACGTAAAAGTTTGCTGGTAAACTACCCCTTTCCCTTAACCGATCTTCACCAAAATCGAAAGTCCTTGAGACCTCTACAATTCAGGGATGTATGCAAAAAATTATTTGATTCTGTTTGAATTTGCGGCTGTTATCGTTTGCCATAGAAAATACGCTTGATAAAAAAACGTTGCAAGTAAACTACCCCTTCCCCTTAACCGATCTTTACCAAAAACAATAGGTCTTGAGTACTCTACAAATCAGGGCTGTATGCAAAACATTATTTGATTCTGTTTGAATTTGCGGCTGTTATCGTTTGCCATAGAAAATACCCTTGTTAAAAAAACGTTACTGGTAAACTACCCCTTTTCCTCAACCGATCTTCGCCAAAAACAATAGGTCTTGAGAACTCCACAATCTAGGGCTGTATGCAAATAATCGTTTGATTCTGTTTGAATTTGCGGTTGTTATCGTTTGCCATAGGAAATACCCTTGTTAAAACATAAAACGTTACAGGTAAACTACCCCTTTCCCTTAACCGATCTTCACCAAAAACAATAGGTCTTGAGAACTCTACAATTCAGGGCTGTATACGAAACATTATTTAATTCTGTTTAAATTTGCGGCTGTTATCGTTTGCCAAAAAAAAAATTTCCCTTGATAAAAAAAAAACCGTTGCCGGTAAACTACCCCTTTCCCTCAACCGATCTTCACCAAAAACAATTGGTCGTGAGTACTCTACAAATCAGAGGTGTATGCAAAAAATTATTTGATTCTGTTTGAATTTGCGGCAGTTATCGTTTGCCATAGAAAAAAATCTACAGATAGACACACAGACACACACACAGACAGACACACACACAGACACTTTTCGGAAAACGACTTTTTTTCATGTTTTGAGTGTAGTAGAATCAGAATCTGCAATAATCTCGAACACGATTTTTTTTGCCATCACCATACTTCCATTCCTTAAGGAATATGGAAGTAATATCGGTATGGAGAACCATACATGACTTCCATGTTCTAAGATTTATATTTAAAATCATATTCGAAATGAAATATTTCCATAGAAACTACGTCTTTCTACTTATTGCTTCAGCATTAACCACAGTACTGTGGTCACTAACGTATACCACCTCACGTTTTCGCACTAGATTTTCACCGATGATGGCAGTCGATGGCACTGCCGAAAAGTCTGGTTTTGCAGAAAACATTGAACTAAGGCTAAAGAGCCCGGGAAGCAATTTTAACAAAAAACTACTTCTTTGTTGCCGATAACGTAGTACACATATAAAAAATTCTGCCCTCCACCTTCAATTATAATTTTTAATAATAGAAAATTACCCCCACCCCGTTCACCTAACCTCTTCATTTATAGATATTTCATCTACGTTTCCTACAGTGGATTACTATGAGCTTCTTATCAGGATACTTTATTTATAAAAATTAAGTACTTTACTCTTGTTAAATCATAAAATGTTTCAGGTAAACTACCCCTTTCTCTTAACCGATCTTCTCCAAAATCAACAGACATTCCGTCCTCTACAATTCAGGGAAGCATGCAAAAAAATATTTGATTCTGTTTGAATGTGCGGCAGTTATCGTTCGTCATGGAAACATTTCTCTTGTTACAACATAAAATGTTGCTGGTAAACTACCCCTTTCCCTTAACTGATCTTCACCAAAATCAATAGACCTTGAGCTCTCTGCAACTCAGGAAAGAGTGCAAAAAATTATTTTATTCTCATTTAATTTTCGGCAGTTATCGTTCGTCATAAAAAATTACCCTTTTTAAAACATAAAACGTTGCTGATAAACTACCCCTTCCCTTAACCGATCTTCAACAAAATCAACAGACCTTGAGTTCTCATTAGTTCAAAAAGGTATGCAAAAACCTAGTTGATTCTGTTTGAATTTACGGCAGTTATCGTTCGTCATATAAAAAATTACCCTTGTTAAAACATAAAATGTTGCTGGTAAACTACCCCTTTCCCTTAACCGATCTTCACCAACACCAATAGGTATTGAGAACTCTACAATACAAAGCTGTATGCAAAACATCATTTGATTCTGTTTGAATTTGCGGCTGTTATCGTTTACTATGTTAAAAAATTACCCTTGAAAAAAACCGTTGCTGGTAAACTACCCCTTTCCCTTAACCGATCTTCACCAAAAACGACAGGTCTTGGGTACTCTACAATTCAGGCTTGTATGCAAACAATTATTTGATTCTGTTTGAATTTGCGGCTGTTATCGTTTGCCATAGAAAACACCCTTGATAAAACTTAAAAGGTTGCTGGTAAACTACCCTATTCCATTAACCGATCTTCACCAATAACAATAGGTCTTGAGAACTCTACAATTCAGGGCTGATGTATCAAACATTAGTTGATTCTCTTTCAATTTACGGCAGTTATCGTTCGTCACAGAAAAAATACCCTTGTTAAAACATAAAAGGTTGCTGGTAAACTACCCCAGTAGAGGGAAAGTGAGTGTTCGAAAACACTTCCGGGTTCCGAACGAAAACACTACCGGGTTCCAGTTCATGACGTCATAGAGGCACTGGCAGCTGGTGTCCGAGCTGTCCATGTGACGTCACTGTTTTGTGTGTGTGTATGTATGCGTGTGTATGTGTGACTGAAACACTTCCGTGTTCCAGTTCATGACATCACACAGAGGCTCAAGTCGCTGGCGTCCGCATGGCTAAAACCTGTTTCAAGACGTCACGAAGGCCGTGGTTTCTGCATGTTCAAAATTTGGTAGCCGAAAACAATGTGTAGCGGATGGGGGTACCCGGAATTCGGCGGTTGCCCGGACGCGCAGAGGCTATGTCATCGGGTACCGTTACTCGAAATTTTGGGGGTATCGGGTACCGTTACCCGAAATGTTTAAATCAACGGATGGGGGTACCCGAAATTTGTGGGTACGCCCTAACCGGGTTCCAGTTCATGACAGAGGCCCTGGCAGCTGGTGTCCGAATGTTAAAACACTTCCGCGTTCTGGTTTATTTTGATGTAACAAAATAATCGTTCTCTCTCGAAATTTTTTTAATGTCAGAATTTTGGTACCCTAAATGATTAAAACAACGGATGGGGGTACCCGAAATTTGTGGGTACGCCCACATGACGCATGTATAAAACACTGGGTATGACGAAACAGGAGGCTATACAGATGGTTTCCGACAGGTGTTGGTTTCCACAAAATAAATTTTGACTCCTCGGGATTTGAACCTGGATCTGCGGTTCGCAAAACCATATATTGTATTATTATATATGAGTATATTGTGTTATAATAGAACAGATGCATCCATTTGAATATTGTTTAGAAAAAACATATTAAAATTATGCATTACTAAAATTGTGTAATTGTATAAATATATTTTACTCTGTGTACCTGCAAAATTGTAACAAACAGGTCTGGTTGAATCGCTGTGTGTTGATACAAACAGATTATACGCTCTCTCTCACTGTCTCTCTCTTTAGAGAGAGATGCATCTGAACCCTATAAACCGGTTTTCTTCGCATGCTGGCGCATACCACAATCCAGCTGTGTCTCTTTATCAATAAGTTGGCTGCATCTCAACTATAAAAACTTGTTATCTTCGCTGGCGTATACCTTATTCAAGTATGATAGGAATAACTGTTTTGTATAAAGGTATAATAATAAAATAACAAAGGTTACGGTTTATATATAAGTTTTAATAATATCGAAAGCTTTTACAATCAAATCATAAGCTATAATTTTCTTTCTCTCTCTACACAGACACGTTCTATATTCACAAGACAATTATAATTGTGCAAAACATACGCGCGCTCTCTATATACATAACTAAACAAAATAAACACTTTATCTCTCTCTCTCTCTATATATATATATATATATTTACATAATTATACAAAATAATCTTTTTTTCTCTCGCTTTCTCTCTCTTTTGCAGCCTTGAAGGTGCTCTCTCTCTCTCTCTCTCTCTCTCTCTCTCTCTCTCTCTCTCTCTCTCTCTCTCTCTCTCCATATATTCTCTCTCTCTCTCTCTCTCTCTCTATCTCTCTCTCTCTCTCTGTACACATATATATACACACACACACACACACACACACACATAATTAACAAAATAATAATTACATTTACTACAACCAAAACAAGCCTTATATGTCTAACAATATAAAATAATAATAATAATTAATAACATACAATATTACAATGTTGATGTGTAATATGTTAATAATAACATACTAAATGTAGACACACATCAAATGATAATTACTATGGTGTTAACTACATGTGTAAAATGGTAAACCAAAACCTTGAATTCAACTCTTTTTAGTATTTTAGATAATAACAAAGGTAACAACGCTTATAATTTTTTAAAACAATTGTTCTTCAGAGTGTAAATTCTCTCCACTCACAAGCACTCAGAATGTTACAGTGGTCACCATATGGTGGTGAACGACATACATCTCCCTCGCATTCGCACAAACACATAACATCGAAACAAGGTTTCTGTAACTATGAGAGAAATCTTTTAAAAAATTTAATTACACATAAAAATTTAATTAACACTTTAATGATTGTTTATCTTAACTTTTTATGTTATAAACCACATACGTTTTTTAATAATTAAAAACAGAATATAATTTCCTACAATTAATAATACTTGATCAAATACAAAAGAATGTAGACACATCAAATGATAGTTAGTGTGGTATTAAAAAAACATGTATTCTGAATTAAAGTCATTTTGATATCTTAGATAACAACAGACGCGACAACGGTTACGAAGCGGACATCCGCTAGAGTCATGCCTTGACCACTCATATTTTTTTACCAGCGAGGTATACGCTGTACCAGTAAAATTATACATCATATAGTACATCTGATTAACCAGCTTTGTTTTAGCAATTAGCAAATCTTTTATTTGAAGATATTCAATATTATGGTTGTTACAATAACTAATTGATGTTTTGAAGAGTTTGAAAAACTCATTACGAATAAATACTTTCATTTTGTAAATATTCTTTTCGTTTCGTATTGATATCCATCTACTCAGTGTCTTACGATTATTTCTAAAATTATAATCGAATTTAATCATGTCGCATTGACAATATAATCTATTATTACCATTTATTTCTCTGTTTAAAAGTTTTTCTACAATATTAGATTTAAGCAACACCTTGTTCTTTCTCTGAAAATGAACAGTTAACATTAAAAAACGACAAAAAAATAGAGAAGTCTACTTCATCATTTAAAAACATTTTACTATTAATGTTATTATTACTATTATTGTTATTATTATTATAAATCAATCCTGTTCTCGTTTATTTGGTCTGGAAAAAAAGAGAAAAAATTTAATACATAACCACTTCTGTATAAGTAATTATTAGTGGTACTGAAAAATCATACTCACATAATCAATATCCAACTGCACGCTCACTTTCTCGTTCGCCAGCGGAGTGTGTGAGGTTACGCATAGTGATAGGACACAAGGCTTCACAGCTTTCAATTGCTCCTCTGTAAATACGTCACACCATCTTTTAGGTAGGTATACATAGAACAGTTTACCCTCCGGCTGAGGACAGGCTCCGGTATCTTCTAATCTACCACAACTGACTCCCCGAATTTCGTTTTCACAAATTTCATGTGAATTATATGATACTTTACTCCTAAAGAAAGACTTGACAAGTCTCTTTTTGGTAAAAAATTTTCAACTGTCTTCGCGTTCGCAACGATTCCTTCCATGGCGAGTACTGATGACTGCACAGGGAAACACTGGCGTATTTATTCTGTTTCCCCCGACCACGTTCCTTCCTTCTAAAGCGTCATCTCCATCGGTCACGACCGGACGACGACACCCTACCCCGCACCCCGCACCTCTACCGCAACGGTAACGGCTACAATTTTCCTTCCTACCCCACCCCGCGTCGTCTCGGGCCACCATCAGCTTTCGGTCACGACCGGACGATGACATTCTACCCCGCACCCCCACACCGCACTCAGAGCCTCGCCACCACCCCGCACCTCGCCTACATATTTTGTTCAATTACTTTGTCTGTCGCTCCGCAACGACCGGGTTTACCCCCCCCCCCACCGCGCAAAACACCAACCGCAATCGAGTCCGTCGGTCACGGTCTCCCCTACCCCGCACCCAGAGCCTCACCACCCACCCCGCACCACGCCAACATATTTTGTTCAATTACTTTGTCTGTCGCTCCGCAACGACCGGGTTTACCCCCCACCAACCGCAATCGAGTCCGTCAGCGACAACCTAGCTTCCTACCCCGCACCCCACCCCGCGTCATCTCGGGTCACCATCTGCTTTCGGTCACGACCGGTCGTACAACCCAGCCCCCCGTACCCCGCACCCTACATCCCGCGGGAGGCGACTCAACGAGCGCGCTTCGGTCAAGGTCGCCGGCATCCTGTACTCCGCACCTCGCCTACCTCTCGGTCACGGACACCGGCTGCAACCTATCTCCCTACCCCGCACCACCATCCCACACCTTTACCCCGCACCACGCACCGCATCGGTCACGGACGTCGGCTTCCTACACCGCACTCCCCACCCCACCCCACCCACCGCAACGCGCGTCGTCGGTCACGACCGGACGACTACCTACCCCGCACCGCTGCTCCTCGCGAGGCCGATCGGTCAAGGGCGCGCGGCGACAGAGTCACCGGTTACCGGACTGTCTATATAGGGAACCGACGACGCGAAGCCGGCCTCACTCCTTTCACAATGACCGACAGCAGCAGCAGCAGCAGCAGCAGCGGCAGCAGCAGCGAACACCGTGCTATCAATGGTAATGTAATTACTATAAAATTTATGATACTTGACAATACACTAAACACACAAACAGTATTATTAGATTACAAACACACGGTTGTTCATAAGATGTGTAGCGAAGCCGTAGCATTAAATAATTATATAAAATGGTATTTAGCAGTTCGTGTATCTTTTAAAAAATTAATAAACACCGAAAATATTTATTGTAATGCGGTATTCAGATCGCGTACAGAACTTAAGTCACAGTATGACGATATCGATGAACAGTATTCGATAGCTAGCGAGAAAATAATGGAATCCGTTGACAAATTCACGCGCGACGGAAGCGGGTGGGTCGAAAACGGTGTCGAGTCGGTGGAATTAAATATTACAAAATACAACCCTCTTGTGGGGTCGAGCTTTCTACCTACACCATCGAAATTATCAAACAGTAAGAAAGGAATTATCAATATAAAAAATGTAGACGATGAAAAGTGTTTCTTGTGGTCTGTGCTCGCTGGTATACACCCGATCGCGTGTAACCCGCATCGCGTTAGCCATTACCTTCCGTACGAAGAAGAAATAAACATGAAGGACATTCCTTATCCCGTCGCACTCAATAAGATAAAACGGTTCGAGAAATTAAACGAAAACATATCCGTTAACGTTTTTGGCTATGAAGGCGAGGTATATCCTTTACGTATCACTGAACATCGCGGTAGAAAGTACCACGTAAACCTACTGCTACTGTCCGACGCGAACACTACTCACTACTGCCTCATACGGAACCTTTCGCGTATGCTTTCGTCGTTGACAAAACGAAAGGGCACTTCGTTTTATTGCAACTACTGTCTACACAGATTTGCGGACAATAAAGATACTAACGCGGCGCGAAAACGAGTTGAAGAACACGAACGCAACTGTTCTCAGCACGGAGTACAGAAAGTAAAACTTCCTGACGAGGACGAAAAGTGGATGTATTTTAAAAACTTTTCACTTTGTCACCGCGTACCTTATACGGTATACGCTGACTTCGAATCGTTTATTGTTCCGACCACCGGTAGAAACGTGGCACATCATATACCAGCCAGTTTCTGCTATGTGATAGTTGACTGGATGGGAAACGCCGTCAAGGAACCTGTAATATACCGCGGTAAAGACGTGGTGGACACGTTCCTTCGTGTGCTTTTAGCCGACGTTCAACGACTCGATAGAAAGTTTAATAAACCGATCCAAATGACAGCGGCCGATGAACGGTCATTCCGAAACGCCACTCACTGTCATCTGTGCAAGCAGCCGTTAACGGACGACACGGTTCGAAATCATTGCCACATAACGGGTAACTATTTAGGCGCTGCTCACAATGCGTGTAATATAAATTACAAAATACCAACACACGTTCCGGTTTTTTTCCATAATTTAAGTGGCTATGACTCGCATCATTTGATGCAAGGTTTCGGAAAGTACAAGGAAGATGAAATAACGTGTATCGCTACTACAAGCGAACGTTACATCTCCGTTACACTCGGTCAGCTCCGGTTTCTCGATTCTCTGCGGTTCATGAACGCGTCACTTGAAAAACTCGTCTCCAACTTATCCGCGGATAAATTTAAAATCCTTAATCAATTTTACACGCGTAATGTTGATTTACTGTTACGTAAAGGTGTGTACCCTTACGAATACGTTACGGACGATTCAAAATTTGACGAGAGGCAGTTACCGGACCGCGTACATTTTTACAACTGGTTGACAGAGTCGGATATAGACGAAGAAGATTACGCGCACGCTCGAACGGTTTGGTCGGCTTTCGACATGCAAACGTTCGGTAATTATCATGACCTTTATTTAAAAACGGATGTACTACTGCTTGCTGATGTATTTGAAAACTTTCGAAACATGAGCCTGCAGTACTACGAACTCGATCCGTTTAACGTTTTTACCACCGCCGGTTTAGCGTGGAACGCGATGCTGAAAATGACAGGAGTCAGGTTAGAGTTACTCCGCGATATAGACGTACACCTGTACATCGAAAGAGGTATCCGTGGCGGCTTAGCAGCAATTTCTAATAGGTACGCCAAAGCCAACAACCCGTACATTCCCGATTATGACGCAAGCAAGCCGCACAACTATTTACTTTACCTCGATTGTACCAACCTGTACGGAACGGCTATGACACAGCCTTTACCACTGTCCGGTTTTCGATGGTTGGAACGTACAGTGATCGATACGTTGAACGTGCACGCGTTACGCGACGATGGTGACACCGGTTATATCCTGGAAGTCGATCTGGGGTATCCACATTACCTACACGACTTACACAGTGACTACCCTTTAGCACCTGAAAAGCGTACTATTACGGACAGTATGCTTTCACCGTACTGCTATCGCATGAAGCTGTTAAAAGACTTTGTGTGTAGTAACGGTAAGGTAGAGAAACTGATAACGTCCCTCGAGGACAAGACAAAATACATTGTTCATTACAGAACACTGAAACTCTACCTCGAACTAGGAATGGAGTTGAAAGCGATTCACCGTGTGTTAGCATTCACACAGTGCGTATGGTTGAAACCTTTCATCGATTTTAATACGGAGCGACGAAAGGAAGCCAGAAACACCTTTGAAAAAGACTTTTTTAAGTTAATGAATAACGCACCGTACGGAAAATCGTTGGAAAACGTACGAAAGCGAATCGATTTCAAGTTAGTTCCAAACGAGAAGAAACTTCACAAACTAACCGCTAACCCCAGGCTACAACATTTCTTCATCTATAACGAGGACCTGGTAGGTCTCACGATGAAAAAAACATTCATTACACTGAACCGACCTTTGTACGTTGGGTTCAGTGTATTGGATATTAGTAAGCTGATTATGTATCGGTTCCATTACGGATTCACGATGAATACGTACGGGTCACGTGCACGTCTATGTATGACGGACACTGACTCTCTGTTGTACGACATTCGCACCGACGATGTGTACAAAGACATGGAGGAGCATCTCGAACTCTTTGACACGTCGGAGTACCCTAAGGCACATCCGTGCTATAGTGAAACAAACAAGAAAAAGTTGGGTACTTTTAAAGACGAAACAAATGGAATACCGATACTTGAATTTGTCGGGTTGCGGCGCAAAATGTTATTCATTCGTTACGGCAAACGATAAAGAGAAAAAGGTAGCGAAAGGTGTGCCACGTTCCGCGATAGCTACACAGTTGAAACATCAACTTTATAAACAATGTGTAAAGACCACTTCTCAAACTTATACTACGGCGCAGACTATCCAAAGCGAAAAACATAACATATACACAAGAAAGCTTACAAAATTATCGCTGTCACCATACGATGACAAACGATATGTCTTGGATGACGGTGAAACAACACTGGCGTACGGTCATTATAAACTCTGTCAACCCAGACGCGAGATAATTCAGCAAGCGAGAAAATCCGTTATAAATTATGCGTTCGATATACGTTGATATAAGACTCGCTTGCAGGAGCAACACACTGTCAGTAACGACGATGAAGTCGGTGAGGTTCAGTGAAAACGTAACGGTATATCTCGTACCAAAATTTTGCGATTCGCGTTTCGGGTGGCGATATGGAAAACGTACGCAAAACTATTGCAAAAGAATTACACAGACCGGTGAGAAGGAACTTTCCCAGACGTGCGGTGGAGGTGAAGGGGTTACACGATCTCTACCAAGCGGATTTGGTGGAAATGATACCGCATGCCAAGTTGAACAAGGGGTACAAATATCTAATGACGGTAATAAACGCATTTAGCAAGTATGCATATGCGATTCCCTTAAAAACTAAATCGGGTGTTGAAGTAGCACATGCTCTCGAACCAATAATTGTAAAAAATAAAATGAAATACCTGCAAACGGATAAGGGGAAAGAGTACTTTAACACTACCGTACAAGCTTTACTAAAGAGATTCAACGTCAAACACTATTCAACGTATAGCGAGAAGAAAGCGTCCATCGTAGAGCGATTTAATCGTACGTTGAAAACGAACATGTACCGCGCGTTCAGCGAGCAAGGCCTTTATCGGTGGTTGTCGCTTTTGCCTAAACTGGTGATGGAATACAACGACAGAGTGCATAGAACTATAGAGATGAAGCCGCGACAAGTCGACAAGAGCAACGAGCAAATTGTGTTGGAACGAATAAGAAAAAATACCGTACCGCGGAAAGTGAGCAAGAAACATAAGTTTAAAATAGGCGATCGAGTGCGTATCAGTAAATACAAAATCACATTCGCTAAAGGTTATACACCAAACTGGACGAACGAGATATATACAGTGCACAGAGTTCAGCCAACCGTACCGGTTACGTACTTGTTGAAAGATCATACGGGTGACGTTGTGGAAGGTGGGTTTTATGAACAAGAATTGAGTAAAACCAGCGTTGGTGATGTGTATCTCGTTGAGAAAATATTACAACGTAAAGGTGATCGCGTGCGAGTGCGCTGGCTCGGCTTTGACGGTAAACACGATTCGTGGATACATAAAAAAGATCTGATATAATAGCATTACCACAGTATTTAACCGAACGTAAACGAGTTAAGATGAAGATTGAACAACAATCGTTAAAGTTAAATGTTAAGAACGTAGACTCTGCTAAGTACAACGGTGAAGTTGCATATAATAAACACAGTCCACTGTTTCCAAACACAGTTCGATGTATCGTGTGCGGCGGGTCATGTAGCGGGAAGTCAAACGTTGCCTTTAACATGTTATTCGATTCAAACGGACTGCGATTTCAGAACCTGTACGTGTTCTCCAAATCGTTATTTCAACCAAAATATCGTATGTTGGAAGACGTTTTTAACGCTCTCGCTGACGAAGGAATGATGTACTTCACATACAGTGAAAACGATGAAGTACCACCTCCGCACGAAATTGTATCTAATTCAATCATGTTGTTCGATGATGTGGTATGTGAACGGCAGAATAACATACGAAAATATTTCGCTATGGGACGGCATAGCGGTGTGGACACTTTGTACCTTTGCCAAACGTATAGTCTGGTGCCAAAGCAACTGGTGCGTGATAATGCCAATTTCTTGGTTTTGTTCAGACAAGATGATCTCAATTTACGTCACGTTTACAACGATCACGTTAACACAGATATGAAATACGAAGAGTTCAAAGCGATGTGCGCCGAAGCGTGGAAGGATCGTTACGGATTCATAGTCATCAACAAGGACTCACCGATAAACGCAGGTAGATACAGAGTGGGTTTCGATCGTTTTATACATAAATAGAATAGTTTGTGCAAGAAAGTCATCAGTGTCAAGATGGATGACAAGCAATTGACACATGAAATCGATGCAATTAGCGATAACATAAGACAAAAGTATCGCGCGTTGAAACATGACATCAGAGAGAGCGATGAAGCGTTAACGAGAAAGTACAAACCTCTTTTGGAACCGTTAACCCAGATTTCGGAAAAGTTGAATGACTCCAGTGATAAAATAAAACAAAAAATAAAAGTTGAAGATGAAGATACGAAGGCAGCTGTTGAGACGAAAACACCATCACAACCTCGTTTCCTCAGAACGGAAGTGTTGGCACAAACGCCTGATGTCGAAACACCGAACGTAACTCTTGAAGAGTTTTTAACAACACCCGAAGGTCGACACGAAGCACAAGAATACGTTGAACAATCTGTCGAAGGTCCGCTCGCGAGGAAATACTTACTGCTCGCGTTGTCTGATGATCGAGATAAGAAGATGGATCATACGTACGGTGTTCGTAACGTTGAAGACAAATGGATGGTAGGCAATTCGGTGTTGGAGATCAATCAAGACGATAGCTTCTACATAGCTGGAAAACGATACAGAGGCACACCGGGCCTCTACGAACTTATGTTTATGAAAGAACCCGACAAGAGCGTCTACGATGAAAACGATTTAGCAGCGTACAAGTCTATACTGTCGGACACTAACGCTTATAAACGTTATTATTTACCCGGTGCTAAAGTAAATACAAACAAAGGTTTAAAGTACAGAGAGATAATCGCTCGATTGTTTCCACCACGCAGCGGACGTGGTATCGATTACGTACACTGGAACGATCCCAACGAACTGGTTGAACGGTTAAGACTGCTGGTAAGTTCAAAACGCGTCGGTCACACCGGACACGACAACGAAATCATCTCAGTAGTAGAGGAATTACGTGAAGGCAACATTATCGTATAAATTTTATGAACGTCGGTGTAACAACTCATTGACGTAACACTGTCAACATGTGCGGGTTAGATTTGACACCTGACTTTGAAGTCGAAAACGAGAGACTGAAAACCTTTACATCATGGCCTGTGCATTTCATCAGTCCGACCGCTATGGTTGCCGCAGGCTTTCATTACACAAATGAAATTGACAGGGTTCGATGTTCATTTTGCGGTATAGAAATCTTTCGTTGGAAAGAGGGTGACGATCCGATTGTGTTACACACGCGATGGTCACCACAGTGTCGTTACTTAAAACGGTTAGCACATCATTTGTAGCGTGCAGTCGTACAATGGTTGTGGACAAGTTCGGGAGACATCAAAGCGCCGTGAGCGTGCGACGAGAAACAAAAAGACAATTACGCGATACTGTAGGATTTAAGATTACGAATGATGGGCATATAGATGTTGAAAACAAAAAGATCCGCAATCTGAACGAACCGGATGCAGCAAAGGATGCTGTATCCCTGAGTTATATGCAAACACATTGTCTGCTACTCGATGATGAA
Source organism: Magicicada septendecula (assembly GCA_034769895.1). Lineage (NCBI taxonomy): Eukaryota > Metazoa > Arthropoda > Insecta > Hemiptera > Cicadidae > Magicicada > Magicicada septendecula. The sequence continues at coordinate 36,262,992 of CM068374.1, read as the reverse complement.
CGTAAAAGCGTGGACGTTAAAGGGTGTAGATTGAAAAATGTTGATACTCCTGTAGACGTTAAAGACGTAGTCAACAAATATTACGTTGATGACAACTGTATACAACACTCGAGTCAAGAGAGAGGTGAGGTCATCGATGCACGAGATCGATGGGTAATCAACGTTCGAAGTCCGGAACAAGCGACCGATGCGGTCAACAAAAACTACGTAGACTCGAATGTCATTAAAAAAGTATCGAATAGCTATTTGTTTGGACAGAGCTGGTTGTCGGGGGTGAGTTCACCGATTTTTGCAGATGACGCGGTTAACGTAAAATACATGTTGCAGAACACCGTTAGCTTGGGCGAAGATGGTGTTTTCAAAGCAGCGGAAAAGAGAATAACAGACGTAGCGGATGGTTTTGCGGAGAGCGATGCTGTTAACTTACAACAATTAAATGACGTGAGACGATACGTAAAGAGCGAGATGTATAAAGTCGTTAAAACATTTCAGTATCAACTGGATTACTACTTATTGAAATTGTCTAAGCCACGTAGTTCAGAAGACGAGTGGACACTCGACACGAAGGAAATAAAAAGGTTAATAGATGAATACGATAAAAACACAGAAGAGAAAGACTGGAGATCGGTTTACGATGTACAACAACGTTAGGAGGAAAAAGGGGTGGGGCGTCGGAAACGTGCTTAAAAACGTTGTACCGTCCGTTGTTTCGTCAGTTATCAATCGAGCGGTGGACGCACTACCTGTCGAATTACATCTGCCGGGTTACAGATTCTGTGGACCGGGCACGAAACTCGAAGAAAGATTAGCGCGTGGTGATCGCGGAATCAACCAATTAGACGAAGCCTGTCGCGAACACGACATCGCTTACGCTCAATACAAAGACAACGAAAGTAGACGTATTGCAGATCGTAAACTCGCGGAAAAAGCGTGGGGACGGGTAAAGGCGTTGGATTCGGGTATCAGCGAACGAGCTTATGCGACAGCAGTTGCAGCGGCCATGAAAGCAAAATCAGCAATAGGAAGCGGCCGACGTCGTAAAAATAAAAAGAATGTGAGTAGTCGTGGTCGTGGTGCTGGTGGTGGGATGAAAAAGAGGAGGAAGAGAACTGTCCGAACCGTTAGGAAAAAGAAGAGAACTGCGTCCGGATTGTATCTACGTCCGTACCGAAAAAACTAATTCACATACCGCTCCGCCCGTTGTCCGAAGATGAATTACGTGTATACGCAAAAAAGCTAAACATACCGTATTTTAGAGGTGTTTACATGCGTAACGCATTACCGGATACAGCGCCGTGGAAGAACGAAAGCGTCATCGTAAATTTGGACGACGAGAGCGGACCGGGAACCCACTGGGTATGTTACAAGAAGCGTGGAAATCGAGCACACTATTTTGACGGGTTCGGTAATTTACGTCCACCTCTCGAGCTGATGCAATATTTTGGTGATACAGCCGACGTTCGTTACAACTATGAACGGAAGCAACCTCCTCACACGGTCATCTGCGGTCATTTATGTTTAGACTTTTTATCGTCTTCTGATCAGTAAACTTCAGCATGTCGTCGCTAACGGTCACCGTGACGGGTACCGACGCTGCGAATCTCGTGTGTAACTTTTTCCCACCTCTCGAGTTATACGGTGAATGGTACGTTGGACTATTGGATTTTACATCGTATAATTCAATACCAAACGTTACTGAAGGAAAAAATAATGCATTTCCAGTAAAAATTTCCAAGGATCAGTGGTCCGTCATCAAGTTGCCTACCGGCACCTATGAAATCAGTGATATCGAAACGTATCTGCAGAAACAGTTAGGCGAGAGAACAATCAGTTTACGTCCAAACAACAACACATTAAAGTGTGAAATTTACTGTAAGCATGTCATCGACTTTTCGCATACACCGAATACCATTGCAAGTATGTTAGGATTCAAGGAGAATCAGCAGCTGGAAGCGTATAAAACACACGAGTCGAACGTACCCGTTGACATAATCAAAGTTAACACCGTTCACGTACGGAGTAATATCGTACAGGGTGCGTACAAGGACGGTCAGGAACAGCACACGTTGCATTCGTTTTATCCGACCGTGGCACCAGGTTTCAAAATAGTTGAAACACCGACAAACGTAATATACTTACCGGTAAACGTACAACGCGTTGACAACATCATATTGTCTCTCGTTGATCAGGACGGGGATTTAGTTGATTTTCGCGGTGAAGTTATCACGATACGACTGCATCTGAAAATATGGGATTGTATTTCGGACAAACGTCACCAGTAAAAAGGGAGTGTGTACGAAAGAAACATGGTAGTCGGTGTTCAACGTTGAAGCGATTGACATCAAGGAACAAGCGTTTCTTACTTTCACTTGGATTCAAATTATACGATTAAAATAATGTCGGGTGAAATTCTAGCTATCGAACGAGGAGCGGCTTTCGATAACAGAATCGTTGAGTTCGAATATCGTACGCACGCACCGTATGCTTCCACCCGATACGGTAACAACGATGAAATACGTATACCCATCCAACAACAGGATGTTTTCACTTTACCGGCGGAGAGTTTTCTGTACATCGAAGGAACATTGACCAAGGTTAACGCTACCGACACAGCGTTGAACGTGAAATTAATCAACAATGCAATGGCTTTCTTGTTTGAGGAGATCCGTTACGAAGTGTGCGGTGTGGAAGTGGATCGTACAAAAAACGTTGGAATTACGAGCACTGTGAAATTGTTACTATCGAGCAATGAGCATGAAAGAAAGCATCTAATCAATGCAGGATGGGTGACGACAACCGACGAGTCGTTGACAGTACACGAGAGTACCGGTGATTTTACGTTTTGTCTTCCGTTGAAAATGCTACTCGGTTTCAACGAAGACTATACACGCATCATGCTGAACGTTAAGCAAGAATTGATTCTGTTGCGTACCTCTACCGATCAGAACGCAATGGTGCTAAAAGAATCGGGTGCAACTGCAAACGGTAATCTCGTAATAAACAAAGTACACTGGAAGATGCCCTATGTGCGCGTGTCAAACAAGTACCGAATACCGCTATTGGAGCACATCGAGGAGGATCATGAACTAGTGATGCCGTTCCGCAGTTGGGAATTGCACGAGTATCCCGTTCTACCGACGACAAATCGACATTCGTGGACCTTGAAGACATCGTCACAGTTGGAAAAACCTCGGTATGTAATATTAATATTTCAGACGGATAGGAAGAACAATATAGCGAAAAACGCGTCGGAATTTGATCACTGCAATTTAACGAATGTCAAGCTTTTTCTGAACGATAAATACTATCCGTACGATAACCTGAACCAGGATATCGATAAAAAACGTTACGCCCTGTTCTACGACATGTATACACGTTTCCAAACATCATACTACGACCGTCGCAACAGAACGCCTCTTTTGACACCTAATGAATTTATAACGAAAGCACCGTTGTTTGTCATCGATTGTTCCAGACAAGAAGAACCAATCAAGTCGTCTGCCGTTGATGTGCGTTTAGAATTTGAATCCAGTAACAATTTTCCAGATAAAACCACCGCTTACGCTTTGATTATACACGATAGGATAGTACAGTACACAGCGTTGTCGAATACTGTTCATCGTTTGTCATAAAAAAACTTGTTCTCCCCTCTACTAGTTTATAAAGATAGGTATTAGCGATCTCTACATAACAACAACCTCAGTCCTTTTCAACGATGGAAGGTGACTGTGACAGCAGCAGCAGCAGCCATTGTGAGTATAACGTTTACTTGTCTCTTGCATATCCAATCAACTCGTACTCTAAGTTCGTTACCGTCGGACTGTATAAAGAACTCAACTATGAACCGGGTGTTTTGTTTACAAACGGAAAAAAGAAACGTATATTACTTGACTTTTCTGAGTGGAATTACTTGTTGATCTTTCGTGAACAGTTACTATCCAGTATGTTATTGTACGAAGAAGGTGAAAACCGTGAAAAGAAGAAGAGTGTGATGATCAGTCGTAACTTTGGGAAAACGTTTGTTCGGATTAAAGGTAGTAAGACCGAAAAATTTGTTTTCACAGAACCCGAGTGGATCCGTTTTGGTTGTTTATTAACAGTACTAAAGAAATATCTTGTTCGCTTGTTTTATGATCAAGATCACTTCAAGTCGTACATTAATCAGGTAGTAGCCAAGGGGTGCTATGTACCACCATCCTTCTTTTTCCCCTCGTTTTTTCGATTGGAAAGCAGTCGTCACGACCAACAGATAACATTTGATCGTCTTTACGATGAACTGGTATTGGAAGGAAAAGTAGAGGGGGAATTTGAAAAAATTAACGTACTCGATGCGGACATGTGTCACTCGGAAAAATGAACTTGAATAGGACGGTTATTGCCGAGTTTGAAGCGTTTCGCGGTGACAAAAATGAATATGTAATCAAAGAGTTCGTTACAGTTGATATAACAACCGGACGTTTTGTTATCGTGTTGTTCGCTCCACCATACGAAAGTGCACGACTGCACCAGAAATTCCGAAAAATCAATGACTGGTTGGAAACACATTATCACAGGATACGATGGAACGATGGTAATGTACCGTACAAGAATATGGTACGCATCGTTGCAGACATTTTTTCAGATTATCCTGTTGTCTATACAAAAGGGTTTGAGAAGGCAAATTTCTTACGACAGTTGTATCATCATGGTGAGGTGATTGACTTAAACGATATTCAAGCACCTGTAGTTCCTAGATCCTTTGTACCCATCATACAATGTCCTGTTCCTCATCGTCAACCCGTTACCACTCCCCCCTTACACTGTGCATTACGCAAAGCTTTGTTTTATGCAGAATGGTTGCGGCAACGAAATAAAATATAGTCGGTTGTGAACATGTTTTCATCATGGTGTTAGTGTGAATGCTACGTGACAGAAATGTCCATAAACGTAGAATTAGGTACCGTAGTGTGTGCGTGAGTGTTAACCTTGACTACGTCACTGTCGCGGTAGAAATACTCATAAACGTAGTCCTGGTAGTTCGAGACGGGTCACTGGCACGGTAGATATACCTGTAAACTCGTCAAGAACCAGTATGGGTGTGAAAATTACTCATTACGGTACAGCAAATGTGAATACGCATCATGTATGAACAACATATTCACCCGATTAAAAAAATAAAAAAAATAAATAAAAAAGTAAATAAAAAAATATGTACTGCTTTTACACATTGGCTTAGCATTGCATAATGTATCTTTATTATTATCTACCACTGTACTAGTCAATAGTACAGCGATAGATAACGTGGAGTAGGCCTGCTTTACGAATCTGTAAAGTTGGGGAAACCACGTTAAAAAAAGCGTAGCAGGCTCTCATTCGCCTCCCTCAGGCTGCTAGGAAGAGGATGAGAGGTAAAAAAATAAAAGTATAACGAAATGTTTATTTATTTAATAATAAATAAACTTATATTGTGCTTTTATGATTTTACACATAGGACGACAGTAGATATCACTCGTCCACCTCATGGTTACAAGTAAGAGATGAGAAGTATAAGTACAGAAATAATTACAGTTAAGCGATAACGGCCCCTTGGTGTAGTGGATGCACGCCGGTTCGGTGTACCGGAGGTCCCGGGTTCAAATCCCGGAGGGGCCGTAATTTATTTTTATGTAAAAATTAATATCCAATGACATACCATTGTTACAGTTGAACACATGCGTCATGTGGTCGTACATTCCGGTGTTAAAATTTCGGACACCAAAAATTTCGGGTAACCCCATCCGTTGATTTAAACATTTCGGGTACTAAATTTCAGACACCGAAAATTTCGGGTACCCCCATCCGTTGATTTAAACATTTCAGACATCACGCCCTCTACGTCGTCGTCATGTGGGCGTACCCACAAATTTCGGGTACCCCCATCCGTTGTTTTAATCATTTAGGGTACCAAAATTCTGACATTAAAAAAATTTCGAGAGAGAACGATTATTTTGTTACATCAAAATAAACCAGAACGCGGAAGTGTTTTAACATTCGGACACCAGCTGCCAGAGCCTCTGTCATGAACTGGAACCCGGTTAGGGCGTACCCACAAATTTCGGGTACCCCCATCCGTTGATTTAAACATTTCGGGTAACGGTACCCGATACCCCCAAAATTTCGAGTAACGGTACCCGATGACATAGCCTCTGCGCGTCCGGGCAACCGCCGAATTCCGGGTACCCCCATCCGCTACACATTGTTTTCGGCTACCAAATTTTGAACATGCAGAAACCACGGCCTTCGTGACGTCTTGAAACAGGTTTTAGCCATGCGGACGCCAGCGACTTGAGCCTCTGTATGACGTCATGAACTGGAACACGGTAGTGTTTCAGTCACACATACACACACATACACACACACACACACGCAAAACAGTGACGTCACATGGACAGCTCGGACACCAGCTGCCAGTGCCTCTATGACGTCATGAACTGGAACCCGGTAGTGTTTTCGTTCGGAACCCGGAAGTGTTTTCGAACACTCACTTTCCCTCTACTTACCCCTTTCCGTTAACCGATCTTCACCAAAAACAATAGGTCTTGAGAACTCTGCAATTCAGGGCTGTATGCAAAATATTATATGATTTTGTTTGAATTTGCGGCTGTTATCGTTTGCCATACAAAATACCCTTGATAAAACAAAAAACGTGGCTGGTAAACTACCCCTTTCCCTTAAACGATCTTCACCAAAAACAATAGGTCATTAGTACTCAAGAAATCAGGGCTGTATGCAAAAACGTATTTGATTATGTTTGAATTTGCGGCTGTTATCGTTTGCCATAAAAAATACCCTTGTTAAAATATAAAACGTTGCTGGTAAACTACCCCTTTCCCTTAACCGATCTTTACCAAAATCAACAGATCTTGAGAACCCTATAATTCAGGGCTGTATGCGAAACAGTATTTGATTCTGTTTGAATTTGGGGCTGTTATCGTTTGCCAAACAAACAAAATTACCCTTGATAAAAAAAAACCGTTGCTGGTAAACTACCCCTTTCCCTCAATCGATCTTCACCAAAAACAATAGGTCGCGAGTACTCTACAAATCAGGGCTGTATGCAAAAAATTATTTGATTCTGTTTGAATTTGCGGCTGTTATCGTTTGCCATAGAAAAAAATCTACAGACAGACACACACACAGACACACACACAGACATACACACAGACACTTTTCGAAAAATGACTTTTTTTCATGTTTTGAGTGTAGTACAATCATATTCTGCAATAATCTCGAACACGATTTTTTTTTGCCATCACCATACTTCCATTTCCTTAAGGAACATGGAAGTAAAAAATTAGTGTCCCGGGTCAGTAATATTATATTTATAAATACGTTAAAACATTTGATATTATGAAGATAGTTTCAATTTGAATTGTCTCACAACCAGGCTGGTGCCAACTATTTTTGTAATCAATAGATCATTACTGACGGCAACGTAAATTAATAGTGTTACTAATGGAATCCACATTCGCTCTCCGGATAGTGCTGTGCTGATAAAGCATGCACCATCCTACAGTAAAACACATACACACATTAAACAAACAGAGATTAGATTATACAATAATTCTAGAGAGAAAATGATTCTCTGTTATCTGGGATTAGAAATATATTGCAGAGTCAGCTGTAACCAATTTATTCTTACTTATCAGCCGAATGTTGCTACAGCTACGAATAGATAACAAAATGAATGATTAATTTCTATGTTAATTTTGATATCATTAAACTTTCATTAACTAACAATAGTGTGTCAATAAATTTCCTACATTAAATGGAATCCTGTACGATAAAGCAAATTACAGCAGAAACTTAAACCAAAATATTTAAAACCATTGTTAGGAGTATTAATACTTACGGCTCAGAAGTTTGGACTACTAATAAACACACAAGAACAATTAATGACAAAATTAATGACAGCACAGATGGACTTTTAGAGACGTTCGGCAAGAGTGTCCAGACGTGAGAAAATTAAAAATAAAGTCATTAAAGTCAGAATGACTTCAAAAATTCAATTGTTGATTTTATCCAAACAAAAAAATTACAATGATATGAACACACGAAAAGAATAGCAGAGGAAAGATTGCCGAAGAAAGTTATGGAATGAACCCCACCAGGAAGAAGAAAAAGGAAGACCACATATCACCTGGATAAAAGAAATTCAAAGTATATCGAGGGAACGAGAAATTGAAGAAGATCTTTAGATGGACAAGCAGCAGTGTAAGACGAGAATTCAAGGCAAGCAGGAGTGTATAATAATATAATGATATTATTAATAATTATATAATATGATATTATATAATATTATATAATATAATATATTATTATATAATATAATATTATATAATATTAATTATATTAATACATAATATTACATATTATGGCAATTATATAATAATATATAATTGTATAATAAACTTGTACAATTTATTGCCATAGAAAAACGAAACGAATTCTTGGAAAACACTGGTTGCAAACTTTTTGAGAAATCAGATATATTGTACCCGTCAAGTTTCAACAGATTCTCGCCCTCCTCCCCACACACACACTCACGTACACACACATTTGCGCGGACATACACTACGCACACAGAGGTTTGGTTTAGAAGCAAATTCATCTGCCTTACTTGCCAAACAGATTTCAGTATAATTATTTACTTTACTGCAACACGATAACATTAGGTCTACGCAGTCTAATCTTGCTTAATCAATCAGTGGCGTGGCGTGGGTACATAACACCTGTTGCCGGTTGCGATAGGCCTAAAACATAACCTAAAAATTAATTCTATTTTTTTCTAGTACCAAGTGTTCTTTTTATGGTCAAACTATTCTTTTCAGAGCCAAAATATTTTTTTAGAGTACTTTCTATTATTCATTGGCAGAAGAATAGGGTCCCGGTTCAACGGGGTCTGACTGCCATTATACTTACACAGAATAAATCAGAACACAAATAATTGAATTAAAAATAATAAAGACAAACAGAGAAACACATAACTAAACGAAACAAACACAAATAGGTAGGTGGTATCTGCTGCAAGTTAGTTCCGAACTGAGCGTTTTGCCGGTTTATACAGCGGCAACACATTGGGTGGACAAATCCTCTTCCTCTCCTAAGTTTGTACAGTGACAACTACAATGAGGTCAATGACCGTACGCAGTAAAACATTGCCGATGTCTGAGCCTTCAACACAAAACGGTGCAAGTGCCCAGCAGTTCTAAAGCAATGCTGTGTTTTTCTTCAAGTTTCTCTACTAATATTGTTTGAATTTTAAATTATTCAATAATTAAAGTATTTATTTTATGATATAATTAATATTATTTCTTTCGTTTCCAGTACTGTTACACGGACGTCAGTACAGCAGGGGTTACATGGACCCCACGCTACTGATCAATACTGAGTTCAACATCAACATTTAGTTCTCATTAAGTAGTCGGCGAAGGATGTCGTCTACAACGGTTAACCACAGGTACGTTTTAAATACACTTAAACAACTTTTAAAGGTATTTCAAGTAACTGTAAAAGACTTATATTGAGGAACGGTATTAGAAGGCTGCAGGTTTATTATAATTCACATTGCCATAAGTAAGTTTACAGAAAGCTCAGGTTTCTTTATTTTTATGATTTTGTCTACTCTATTTTCGGAATCAACATTTCTATTAAACTCTTAGTTAAATTAAACACGGTAAAATACTTCTAATTTTGAAATTAAAAATATACCGCTATAGCTATTTTTTAAATTACGATTTGTGTTAGGATTCGACACAGCCGCTGAACCAGCCGGAGAAGTCCGAAGTTGCCGAGCATGCTTTCTACAACGCTGACCATCGAGTGTTGTTCAAGAAAACCAAAGTCCTGTTGTCTGTCCGCAGCAAAATCCTCATCTGCACGGAGAGTCCGTGGAGATATATAGACATGCCGGTATCAATGAATCCGCGTGGCGAAAACCTGGCTCTTAGTATGATTGGCATGGGATATGAGCGAGCCTGTTGGAAGGCGACCAGGTGTTGGCTCTGAGATTAGCTGATATCTGGTCAACGGGGTTATACAGGTAACGTTTGTTACCTGGCCGCCTTTTTGCTTCTACCTGATAAGGTGTCGGGTATTGTTCGGCGTACACCTGACGCTATTGTCTTCTAACTCTCTATCACTTTTTGGCGGCCTGAGGAAGATTCCTGAGGGGGAATCATAACGTTACCGACTTGATAGCGTTTCATAGGAACCACCAACGGTGTAACAGCTCGATTTTTAGATGTAATTTTGATTATAGGTACACTATGACTTATTTCATAACGAGTAATTGTCTCTGCAATCTACATATAGTATTACATAGTAGTATTCATATAATGTAGTAGGATGTGATAAAATACATTTTGCGTTAATCTAATATAAAAATGTTGGATTTCTTTGTCCATGACGTGTCCGTTACTTAACTAAAATATCGGTATGGAGAACCATACATGACTTCCATATTCTAAGATTTATATTTAAAATCATTTTCGAAATGAAATATTACCATAGAAACTACTTCTTTCTACTTACTGCTTCAGCCTTAATCACAGTACTGTGGTCACTAACGTATACCACCTCACGTTATCGCACTCGATTTTCACTGATGATGGAAGTCGATGGCATTGCCGAAATGTCTGGTTTTGTAGAAAACATTGGACTACGGCCAAATATCCCGGGAAGGAATTTTAACAAAAACTACTTCTTTGTTGCCGATAACGTTGTACACATATATATCAGTGGCGAAGTTACATGGAGGCAATTGAGGCAATGCCTACCCTAAAAAATTCTGTAGAATAAAAATTATAAATACGTATGAACTACATAACGTAAAGATTATACATTGTTACTGTGACTGTCAAATTTATTAAACCGAAACGTGCTTTATTGAGCGACCGCTAGATGGTGACAGGTGAGATTCGGCATAGTTCGTTTAAAGCGAATGTGGCAACCTGAACTTGCCTCAGCGTTTTTTGTATACATCGTATGTAAGCAATGTAGTGGTGTGAAAGGGAAGTGTAGGGGGGGGGGATTGTCCCGCGCTGTACACATAGAGCGTTGAGGCATTCCTCACTTCTGTGGTTCAAACAGTTAAGTTAAAGCGCCTGTGTTGTTTCTAAGTGTTTATTTTATGCGGTTATTAAAAGTGTCACTGTTATTCCGCTGAACTAACAGATGATCAAGATTGTTATTTGAATTATTTGTAACATTAAACATATATATAGAAACTAATCAAGTTTAAAAATTTGAAGTTCAATCAGTTGTATTATTGTGTATGACTAATACAAGGATTGTTCAATAGACACACGTATAGAGCTGTAAAGTATTTTTTATTCAACGATTTTAAAAGAAGTCTCCAATAACATTAAGACATGAGTTCCACTGTTGCGCTAACCTGTAGATTCCCTGCTAGTAAAATTCTTACGGCTGTTTGTGGAACCATTCGGTTACAGCAAACTCTACCTCAGCGTCCGATTTGACCCACCGTCCTTTTAGTGATTCCTTAAAAAAAATTTAAGATAAGATTTTTGCCTACCCATTCATTAACTACTAGCTTCGCCAGTAAGCAAATTGATGTCCATTTTTTCGGCTTGCACGCGTTATGTTGGTGTGGGTTTCGGCACTTTCCATTTAAAAAGCGTGCAAACGTAAGAAAATAAACATGAGTGAGGCCAGAAATAACGTGAATTGTGTGTTTGTGTCTTACCTGCCTTTTTATTGCTGTATTAAATGAAAAATATTATATTACATTTAAATTAAAAAAATTTAATTTTATTACCTGGCAACAAAATTATTTTATTTTTAACAATTACCATTGTTTCAAAAAGTTTAAATAAATTTGCAAGTACTTTACTCTTGTTAAAACGTAAAAGGTTGCAGGTAAACTACCCCTTCCCCTTAACCGATCTTCACCAAAATCGAAAGTCCTTGAGACTTCTACAATTCAGGGACGTATGCAAAAAATTATTTGATTCTGTTTGAATTTGCGGCTGTTATCGTTTGCCATAGAAAATACGCTTGATAAAAAAATGGTGCTGGTAAACTACCCCTTCCCCTTAACCGATCTTCACCAAAAACACTAGGTCTTGAGTACTCTACAAACCAGGGCTGTATGCAAAACATTATTTGATTCTGTTTGAATTTGCGGCTGTTATCGTTTGCCATAGAAAATACCCTTGTTAAAAAAATGTTGCCGGTAAACTACCCCTTTCCCTCAACCGATCTTCACCAAAAACAATAGGTCTTGAGAACTATACAATTTAGGGCTGTATGCAAATAATCGTTTGATTCTGTTTGAATTTGCGGCTGTTATCGTTTGCCATAGGAAATACCCTTGTTAAAACATAAAACGTTACAGGTAAACTACCCCTTTCCCTTAACCGATCTTCACCAAAAACAATACGTCTTGAGTACTCTACAAATCAGGGCTGTATGCAAAACATTATTTGATTCTGTTTGAATTTCCGGCTGTTATCGTTTGCCATAGAAAATACCCTTGTTAAAAAAACGTTGCAGGTAAACTACCACTTTCCCTCAACCGAACTTCACCAAAAACTATAGCTCTTGAGAACTCTACAATTTAGGGCTGTATGCAAATAATCTTTTGATTCTGTTTGAATTTGCGGCTTTTATCGTTTGCCATAGGAAATACCCTTGTTAAAACATAAAACGTTACAGGTAAACTACCCCTTTCCCTTAACCGATCTTCACCAAAATTAGCAGATCTTGGGAACTCTACAATTCAGGGCTGTATGCGAAACATTATTTGATTCTGTTTGAATTTGCGGCTGTTATCGTTTGCCAAACAAACAAAATTACCCTTGCTAAAAAAAAACCGTTGCTGGTAAACTACCCCTTTCCCTCAACCGATCTTCACCAAAAACAATAGGTCGCGAGTACTCTGCAAAATCAGAGCTGTATGCAAAAAATTATTTGATTCTGTTTGAATTTGCGGCAGTTATCGTTTGCCATAGAAAAAAAATCTACAGACAGACAGACAGACAGACACACAGACACACACACAGACACTTTTCGGAAAACGACTTTTTTTCATGTTTTGAGTGTAGTAGAATCAGAATCTGCAATAATCTCGAACACGATTTTTTTTGCCATCACCATACTTCCATTCCTTAAGGAATATGGAAGTAAAAAAACCGTTGCTGGTAAACTACCCCTTCCCCTCAACCGATCTTCACCAAAAACAATAGGTCGCGAGTACTCTACAAATCAGGGCTGTATGCAAAAAATTATTTGCTTCTGTTTGAATTTGCGGCAGTTATCGTTTGCCATAGAAAATACGCTTGATAAAAAACGTTGCTGGTAAACTACCCCTTCCCCTCAACCGATCTTCACCAAAAACAATAGGTCTTGAGTACTCTACAAATCAGGGCTGTATGCAGAAAATTATTTGATTCTGTTTGAATTTGCGGCTGTTATCGTTTGCCATAAAAAATACCCTTGTTAAAAAAACGTTGTAGGTAAACTACCCCTTTCCCTTAACCGATCTTCACCAAAAACAACAGATCTTGAGAACTCTACAATTTAGGGCTGTATGAAAATAATCTTTTGATTCTGTTTGAATTTGCGGCTGTTATCGTTTGCTATAGGAAAAACCCTTGTTAAAACATAAAACGTTACCAGTAAACTACCCCTTTCCCTTAACCGATCTTCACCGAAAACAAAAGGTCTTGAGAACTCTACAATTCAGGGCTGTGTACGAAACATTATTTGATTCTGTTTGAATTTGCGGCTGTTATCGTTTGCCAAAAAAAAAAATTTCCCTTGATAAAAAAAACCGTTGCTGGTAAACTACCCCTTTCCCTCAACCGATCTTCACCAAAAACAATAGGTCGCGAGTCCTCTACAAATCAGGGCTGTATGCAAAAAATTATTTGATTCTGTTTGAATTTGCGGCAGTTATCGTTTGCCATAGAAAAAAAATCTACAGACAGACACACAGACAGACAGACACACACACACACACACACACACACACACAGACACTTTTCGGAAAACGACTTTTTTTCATGTTTTGAGTGTAGTAGAATCAGAATCTGCAATAATCTCGAACACGATTTTTTTTGCCATCACCATACTTCCATTCCTTAAGGAATATGGAAATAATATCACTATTGTATTGACGACTCGGAACACTAAGTTTTTTATAAGTAAAATCGTAAAGATTTACCTTACAGCCTAAACCGGCTTTCACCTTTAGAAGCCTTCTTTAGAGGCTGCCGTAGGTAGCGCTGTCCGTCTTGTTGTGGGCGATGGGATAGATTTTCGAAAGATAGATGCTGTGTGTGTGTGGAATTATACAAGCTAAATTGCTCAAATTGCAATAAATTTTACATAGGCCAGACAGGACGTAGCTTCAAACAGAGATACATTGAACACACAAAGGCACTCCACACCACTACAGAATCCATCTTTGCAAACCACCTCATTGAAGCAAACCACACATATAAAAACATCGACAATAACATGAACATTCTACACGTACACACAAAAGGCCGAAAACTAGACACTCTAGAACAATTAGAAATATACAAACACACAAAAACAAATAAAAACGACATCCTAAACGAGCAGACACAATTCAAATCGCACGCATTATTCGAACACATCTCACCACACACACACAGCATCGATCTTTCGAAAATCTATCCCGTCGCCAACAACAAGACGGACAGCGCTACCTACGGCAGCCTCTGATGAAGCCTTCTAAAGGTGAAAGCCGGTTTAGGCTGTAAGGTAAATCTTTACGATTTTACTTATACAAAAACTTAGTGTTCCGAGTCGTCAATACAATAGTGATATAAAAATGTTGTTTCAAAGAGCCCACTGTTGTCATATGAGTAGATAGGTATAAAATAAATTTGTTATAAGTTGGAGAACAGTGGCAAGATTGTACGTGACACTTGATTAGTTCCCGGTTTTGCTATATTTAGCTGTGATAACGACCCTTCAAACGCCAATTTATTCCATTACTTTGTAGCCCACACCACCGCCTACTTGCGACCCGCTTTGTGTGAACTTCAAAAACTTCCTCTAAACTTCTAATTTGTTCCTAAAATTGGCTGAGAGACTTAAAATTATCTTTTTTCCTGTTTTGTACTGTAAACCCGAACTTTTTACACAACATACACATCAAAGACAATGCTTTCTAACGTATTTAAAACGGTCTCTTGCTGCTTCTGTATACAGTAATTTTAAATCAAATATTACTTAAACAGGGACCAACATTTCTTATGTATGTGTCAATGGAATTACCCTATTAAATTTGTTTTATTAGAAAGCATTATTAATTATTAACTCCTAAAGGCAATGCCTTGTCGCTGTAGCCACGTCACTCTATCCCTTGGGATATTCTTCATTTCTTCATAGGACCCACTATTCACGACACTCATTGTGCTGCGGAAGTGTGCAGTTCTTGGTCTTCCTTTGGGCTTCTTCCCCATTACTTTGCCCTCAAAGATGTTAGTTAAAAAAGCACTATGTCTGATCACATGCCCTATCAACTTAATCTTCCTCACCTCTATACTCCTAAGCAGTGTTCTATTCTCATTTATTTCCTCTAAGATCTGTTCATTCGTCTTCCTATCTGTCCAACTAGTTTTTGTCATTCTCCGCCAAATCCACATCTCCATTGCCTGAAGTCTGTCACTCTCCACCTTCCCTAAGATCCACGATTCACACCCGTAAGTTAAAACACTCCATACAAATACCTTAACAAACTTTTTCCTTGTTTCAATACTAATATGGTTGCTTGTTAATAAGTTCCTTTTGCTCTGGAATGCTTGTTTTGCCAGAGCTACTCTCCTCTTAATCTCTGCCAGACACTTATTCCCACTTGTAACTATGCTACCCAGGTAACGAAATTCAGTAACGTGCTCCAATATTGTGTTGTTCAACATAATGGTTGATTTAATGTCTTCTCTTTTTTTACTTACAACCATTATTTTAGTTTTCTTAACATATTAGAAAGCATATTTGCTTAAAATCGGTAAAAATAAAAAAAATTAATAATAATAAGCTCCTTGAACTTCAGAAATCGCTTACTAATTTGATCAAAGTACACTTATTATTACATACTTTACGATATTAAAATATATTTCTTTTCTAATTATGAGGAAAGTTACTAAAACCTTGACGTCTTTACTATTTATTTAGTTATATAATAACTTTAAAGTACCCAATACAACAATAAACACTAAAAACTTGAAATATTGAGATTTGGGTTACACTGAGATTACTCTGACACCCTGCTGTATTTCACAATTTTTTCAAAATTATTAATCTCTTTTTTAAGTCTTAAACATTTTAAATTTCTAAAACTTAAGATTTATTTTTAAACTATCTTACTAACAAACATTTATATTTGTTAAAATTGTCCTTAATTTGATACGCCACAGGAATTTCTTTATTATATCAACATTTGTATTCACTTTTTATGCTTGACGTTAATATTACAATCGAAATATTTAGAAAAGCAACCAACTCATGACAATATAAACACATAATAGAGCAATACAGAAAACTTCATAAAAACAAGCTGGAACAGAGGCAACAGGAAAGAAGAAAAAATATAAGAAGAAATGTAGTCTCAAAACATGGAACAATGAAATAGGAAAAGGTATTAAACAAAAACACAATGCTTACATAGCTTATCTACAATGTAGTTCAGAACAAAACCGGTCAAAATATATAAAGGGACGGAGCTATTCGAAGGATGTGGAAAGGAGAGCTCATCAGGAATACTGAGGATAGATTAATATCCAATATAGAGACAGATATCCGCGGCAGACAGGAAATAGCATACAAATTAATGAAACACTGAAAGGTAAAACAACAAAATCAAACACCAAACAATTGAAATGACGTTCTTGAGGAAAAACCAAAAGTTCCACACCCTTAGAGATCAAATACGAAATGAAGATATAAAAACTGAGCTAAATGTATATTCTATTGCCAGCAGAATAAGGGAAGAACAAATAAAATGGAGGCAGCACATCGAGAGAATGGAAGATATGAGGCTACGTAAACAAGTAATACAAAACAGAACTCAGCGAAGACGTGTTAGACCAAAGTAGACCAAGGAAGAAATGGTTTCAGTGAAGTCGGAACAGGTTATAGGCCTATACCTTGACGTGGAGAAGAAGAATAAGTCTAAAACAAATCATTTATGACACAATAAAGAAACATAAAGTAACAAACTTTATAGACTATAAATTTACTAACCACTACATAAACGTTATAATCCAACACCTTCAGTATTTAAACCATCTGCAAGCCGAAACACACTTAAAAATAGATTCCTGTAGTCGGATAACAACGGCTGTAATACGGTTAGTAGATTAGAAGAACCCGTGCGAAAACTTTGTCTGCGTCCCCTGGGTGGCGGGTGGAGGGTCCCAACAGATGTGGTGGGGTGGTCTGAATAACCGATAAGGACCCGTGGACCAACAAGGAGCCCAGCTTCTGGGTGTTTGAAAATACTGGAATACCGTCTCATCAGGGGATATAAATATATAGGGTCCAACTCAGGGTAACATTGTGAAGACCTCAACGGTGGAGTAACAGATCAGTGGAAGGGAAAGCCTCCAATTATAGGTAGTGTAATTGGCAGCAAGTATGAAGGCTGAGAGGAGGCAGCCCCTCCATTAGACTTTAGTGACGACAGGATGGTTCCTTGTTCTTGGGAAAAACATCAAACTCTAATTCTTCACATTAAGGGAACATTGTCTAATCCCTGAAGGGTAAAAGAAGAAGGCATTAGAGGACTCTAAAACTATGAGTAATGCGCCAGAAAATATTTCTTGTGTATAAGCATACAATGGCATACAAATAAGAACTATAGTATTACAGCAGATGTAGTGTTAAGCGTAGAAATGTATGTCACATACAGTTCATACACAGCAGTAAATTCAACTCCAGCATTATACATTGCCATAATATATTTAAAACCACATTCACAGTACACAGATTTATAGTTTGTTGTTCGTACAATACGTTCTATGCAATGGTGTGTTTGAGACATTAATAATTTCCGTGATGTACGTTAGTTATATGTAATATATTGGCATGTACACTGTGTGTGTCTTTGTATACAACAGTAGTGTATTGTGGAGACCAGAGCTGTTGATATTAAACAACCTATGCTTACTTTGCTGTGTCTGGTGTAAGTTTAATTTTACCACTCTAAAGGCAGGTGTCCAATAGTAATAATGGCTCTTTCTTATAATATATAAGCTGCTTATGAGTTAAACATATTATACTCCCTATTGTAAGCGTTGGGAGTACAAGGAAGTTAGTGACACCAGTACGACGCGACCTTTGTTACCATCGCTAGTATTAGATACTCATTTTCATAGAATGAGTTATTCTGCAAAACACACTTTGATTCAAAGCGCTGCCCGGCATGGAATCAGTGATATGAAGGTTACTAGACATGTACTTTATCAACTTGTTTACGTAACCGCGGCTTCTATACGCGAACATATATTAGGAACATTATATAGGAACATCATAACATTGAAGCTTTCACGGGCGGACTTATCTTCAGTAAAATTATTTTGTTATTAGGACTACAGCCCAACAGTCCAGAAAATAATTTTACTGAAGATTAAAGGAACATTGGCCTATAAAGGTAACTATCCAGTGAGGATTAAGTTAGTTATAAACAACAG
The DNA here is from genome assembly GCA_034769895.1 of Magicicada septendecula. Lineage (NCBI taxonomy): Eukaryota > Metazoa > Arthropoda > Insecta > Hemiptera > Cicadidae > Magicicada > Magicicada septendecula. The sequence continues at coordinate 36,244,285 of CM068374.1, read as the reverse complement.
CACTTTAGGGCAAGTGAGCCATTTCAAATATCTCGGTTGAGTAGTAAGCTGTGAATCTGAATACAATATAAGAGAGTAGATAAATACATTTAGGAATATCTGTGGTACGATTCATAGAAATCTTAGAAATAAAACAAGACACAGCACAAGGATTAAATTCTATAAGACAATTACCGTACCCATATTAACATATGTGAGTGAGGCGTTGGTCATGACAAAAAAGAAATGCGGGAAGATTTAGAGTTGTGAAATGCAGTTTCTTCAAAATACTTTAAATTACTCACTGCAAGATAGAATAAGAAATGAGGATATCAGAGCAGAACTCGAAGTAAAGGATGTAAATAAAATTATTTGACTTTGCAGAAGACAATTGTGGGATCATCTGCAAAGGATGGCAGAGGATCGATTGCTGAAAGCGCCATTGAACTGTAAAGCCATTGGTAGAAGAGACGTGGGTCGTCCGAGGATGAGTTGGGTGTAGGAACAAGTTTACATAACCTACTCTTAGAAAAGTAGAAGAAGAAGAAGAAGAAGAAGAAGAAGAAGAAGAAGAAGAAGAAGAAGAAGAAGAAGAAGAAGAAGAAGAAGAAGAAGAAGAAGAAGAAGAAGAAGAAGAAGAAGAAGAAGAAGAAGAAGACGACGACGGTACAACAGTCCAGTAAATAATTTTACTGAAGATTGTAGGAACATTGGCCTTCAAAAGCATCTATCCAGTGAGGACTAAGATAGTTATAAACAACATCACTTTAGAGCAGTGAGCTGTTTCAAATATCTCGGCTGTGCCGTAAGCTATGAATCTGAATATGATATAAGAGAGAAGATAACTAAATTTAGGAATATTTGTGGATTCATATAAATCTTAGAAATAAAACAAAACCTGAAATAAACAAGGATTAAATATTAAAAGGAATTGCAATACCCACATTGATACCCACATGTATACGAGTGAGGTGTGGGTCATGATAAAAAAGAAAAGCGGCAAAATTCAGACTTTTGAAATGCAGTTTTTTCGAAATAATTTAAATTATATATTGCAAGATAGAATAAGGAATAAAGATATCAGAGCAGAACTCAAAGTAAAGGGCATAAAGGAAATTATTTCAACGTACAGAAGACAATGGTGGGATCATCTGTAAAGGATGACATAGGATCAATTGCCGAAAGCGGCACTGAACTATAAACCCATTTGTAGAAGAGACGTGGGTCGTCCGAGGTTGAGATGGGTGCCGGAACAAGTTTATATAACCTAATTCTTGAAGAGGAAAAGAAGAAGAAAAAAAAAGAAGAAGAAGAAGAAGAAGAAGAAGAAGAAGAAGAAGAAGAAGAAGAAGAAAAAGAAGAAGAAGAAGAAGAATGTAGGAACATGTTATAGAAACCTTTGATAGTATCTACCTCACCTTAACATTATTTAAAAACAGATTATATTAGTAAATTTTAAGTATTTAACACAGAAACACATTTAAGTAAAAGTATTACGACGATAAAAATAAATATTTTCGCATAGGATAGTTATGCGTGTATAAATTATGCACAAGTCTATATTGGAGGTGTAGAAAATTTATTTATTTACCACACAAGTAGATAATTGTTCATATGATATATTTAAATTGAACAAAATGTCATGTATAGTAATTTATTTGTTACAAAATAGTTTATGTAGTTCAGTTTGGATAAGTTTTACTTGACACGTAGAATTCCTTTATACACGGCGTGACGTCACCCGCTCCGCCGCTGCTACGTTCTCTCTGGACTGATCGCCGCTCTGCTCTCTCTCACTCTCTCTCTCTTTCTCTCTCTGTCTCTCTGTCTCTCTCTTTCTCTCTCTCTGCGCTGGGGTTCGCCGAACAACTGATAACTCTAATTGCAGATTTCACACACAAATTGTCACTTTCCGAATCGTTAGTTTTCTCCCTCGCAATTGGTTATTATTAATTATATTGATTGTTATTAATTTTTGATCTCAGGGTGATAATAAGTGATAATTTTAAAAGCGGTGTATAATGTTTACACCTTCCGGCTATTCTTGAAGTGTTCCGCGTTACTAAGGTTTTACCACTTTAGATAAATCTCCCTAAGCAGAAAATCTTCCACTAACACGTAATAGCACTTAATCTATATATATAAAAGAGAAATACCACTGACTCACTCACTGACTCATCACGAAATCTCCGAAACTATAACACCTAGAAACTTGAAATTTGGCATGTAGGTTCCTTATGTGATGTAGGTATCCGCTAAGAAGGGATTTTTGGAAATTCGACCTTTAAAGGGGGAAAAAGGGGGGGAAGTTTGCCTGACTGACTGACATAGAATCAACGTAGAGCAAAACTACTGAATGGATATCAATGAAACTTTGAACATAGCTTCATCATAGGTCTTAGGTGCTCACTAAGAAACGGTTTTAAAAACTTTCACTCCTAAGGGGCAAACCCCCCCCCCCATTGTATCTATGTATGTATGTTCCACATCTCCTCCTAAACCACTGGACCGATTTCAACCAAACTTGACACAAATATTTTACGCGACGGGAGAACCAACATAGGATAGGTGTTTTTTTCGATGGGGTCCTTTGGGAGGTTCTTTGTGGTTTTTCACATCTCCTCCTAAACCACTGGACCGATTTCAACCAAACTTGGGACAAATATTTTACGCAGCGGGAGAATCAACATAGGATATGTGTTTTCTTCGATGGGGTCCTTTGGGGGTTCTTTGGGGTCTTCCACATTTCCTCCTAAACCACTGGACCGACTTCAACCAAACTTGGCACAAATATTTTACGCAACGGAAGAACCAACATAAGGTAGGTGTTTTTTCGATACGATCCTTCGGGGGGTCCTTTGGGGTCTTCCACATCTCCTCCTAAACCACTGGACCTATTTCAACCAAACTTGGCACAAATATTTTACGCAACGGGAGAACTAACATAGGACAGGTGTTTTTTTTCGATACGATCCTCTGGGGGGTCCTTTGGGTCTTAAACAACTATTAGATCTGGTTACTATGGCAACCCAATAGAATAGATTCTTGTTACCATAGCATCGGTGGAAGTCTCCCGCGTAGGAAATAGCGCGGGAGTCGTCCGACGGGCCTTCCCCGGAGTTCATCCACGGAACCCGGGGAGTCTTAGGTCGGATCCCGCGAAAGACGGCGGGGCCAGAGTCCACGGTTCTTATAAATAAAGATATAGGTTATGATATCAAAGGCGGTGTATGCATCTTAAGAAACGTCTTAATAGTGTGTGAATTCAGAGTTGTTTCAGTTTGAATTTAAAAATGTTAAAAAGTGTGTAAAGTGTTTAAGAGTTAAGATCGAAGTAAGTTATAAGCGAGTATAAAAAACAAAGTTTTGATAGCGAATGTATTCAGACGATAGAGCTCAGACAATATAAATGCACTTGCTTCAGTTTGAATTTAAAAATTGATAAGCTGAAATCTATAGAGGTATTGTATTGTTAGAATAAGTTTAGGAGGCACTAATTTAACAAATGCCTTATTTCAACATTAACACAATGAATTATAAAACGACAGTTAAATACGCAGCGCGTGCAAGTACTGTAGACATTTTATTGAAAACTAATTTAGCTGTTCGCCCTCTCCCAGAGTTAGAAATCGAGCAGGAGCATCACGCGCAACAGAATTCTTCTCCAGATATAAGAATACAGTTTATGACATGTTCTTAAACAGGTGCGCTACAGAGTATTCCTCCAGTGAGAATGCGAACGTAACAATATAAGGAAGATTATACAGTATACAAGTAATATAACGTTAGAACAAGAATAGGTGCCTATGAGCCTATGAATAAATTATGAACCCGAGCAACGCTGGGTAAATCGGCTAGATATAGATATCTATATAAGCCAAATACCACTGATTGACTCACTGATCACGATATCTCTGAAACCACTGAATGGATATCAGTGAAACTTTGAACATAGCTTCATCATAGGTCTTAGGTGCTCACTAAGAAACGGTTTTAAAAACTTTCACTCCTAAGGGGCAAAAAACCAAATACTGAAATTTATAGCGGGAAATGCATACTTGGTAAATGAAGTGGTTGACATCTCAGTTTACTGGAAACCCCGAATACATTTAGTCCTGAGTTTTTAATCATTGTTTTAAATTGAAAAAACTTCGTTGTTTGCAGGTTCTTATAGTCGAGAAAATTTCGAAGTTCAATTAATTAATAAATGTATGTCCTTTTTGTTCTCGGAAACGGCTCTAACGATTTTCTCGAAATAAATAATAAATAGCTGTTGCTATGAATGTAAATAGACAAACTAAGAGTTGTGAATTTGTACAATCTATCTAATCCTATACTATTAAGCGAGCAATAATTGTACAATTACGTACAACGTGAAACTCCGTAGCGAAGCACGGGTATTTTGCTAGTATAATATAATTGGTAAGTCACCCGCTTGGTTCTAGTCGACAAACTCGAAAAGAGTCCCAAGACTTATAGATGTTCTAGATTAAACCAGTTCGAACAAGAAAAATTCTTGACGAAGAACACACGTTCACTATGGAACGGCTTCCGATGAACTGCCTCGAAGTGTACATGACCACCGACGGATCTGACTGAAATTAGGGGTTTCTGATTGGTCAATCGACTGTCTACGTGGTAGATTTGACAAAAGATAGACGCGTCGCAGGCGAATCTTTGTATAAGTCTGCGAGAGCCTGCATAGATTTTATCTAGAAATTTTATTACACTTCAATTGATAAGCGTGAAAAGTTGAGTTTTCAATTACTAGAAAACCACATTTAAACAGAGTATACTATAACAACAGAGTACATAGGAGATGTAGCTATTTTCATAAATAATTCACTGTCCAAGTCTCATGCCGATAGGATAACTAACGCGGAAGATATAACAACGAAGGTTCACCACACGCGAACGCGCGCACATATTCACAAACAAAGTGCATGACATTATAAAGCAAAATTTTACAAAGATTTGGTATAACACAAGTCCTTATCCATCACTAAATACAAAACTTATAGCTAATTGACAGAAATTGCATAAATCTGAATTCTAAATCTAAATTCTATCTATTGCATAAATCTAGAATAGATCTGATTTTTTTAACATTTTTAGTTTGTATTTTACTTCAATAAAACTTGGCGCTGGCTAAATTACATAATTTAAATAGGCAAATATTGTGCTGTCTGTATTCGAAAGTTTGAAGCTTTGTTTTATAGAGCACAAGTCTGATTTTTCGGAGATCAGCGTCTACCAAGGACTGTATTCTACAATTAAAGGAGTGAAGAAAATTCTCAGTTATACAGATACCGTTTAACATCTCTCTTTATATCTATTTACTGATTATCTGTCTGACTGGGGTACACATCACTAGATTATTGATTGCATCAAACAATTTTTATAAAATTAGTCACACGAATCCCTACTCATCCTACAGAACGCTATTGTTTTCGATAAATCAGCAAAAAATTGAGGCCAAGAAGCAAAGATATTAAAATGGTAAAAATTGGAAAAAATTAGCAATAATTCTTACAGCATATCAAATTGTAGGGTATTACAACCACATTATAAATATAATATTGTGTTTAGGAATTTTAAATTTACAGGACGCCAGGACCAAATAAGTTAGTTACAATTTTGATAAAATCCCAACAATCTATGTGTAATATTAAATAGAAGGGAATTTTAACAGAAGTCTGAATATAATGTAAATTTTTAGAGGTTATAAAATTTTAGGACACGAGGGAAGTAAACAAACTGAAAACAAACTGTAATAATCCGCAGTGTGTTGGGTGTGGGAATTTTAATACCAATGCGAATGAAACGTTTACTGTTAAAATTAACTTTAAGTGCACTATTGGCAAAAAAATTAAACTAAAAATATAAGTTGATTATAAAAGGTTATATTGAGAATTTTGTAAGAGAAATTTTATTGAAAATACCAATGCTGTACCGTTAAATGTCAGGTTTAAATATCTCTCAGCACTCTTTCTTTGGCCATCTTCAAAAGGTTTTAAGTTATATTTGCAAAAAAAAAATATCCATAATTTTATTAACTTTGTACGTATGTGTAAAGTATTAGACAGACGTAGGCTTGCAGGCATCTATAGGATTTTACGCAATCTTAAAATCTGTTGCAATTATTCGGCTTTGGCCGAATGCAACGATCGGCGAATCGTACTTTACCCGACGTCCTGACGTCACGCCGTTCCCTTTACTAACGGAGCCGTTTGTTCGGTTAAATCTCGCCAGTCGAACACCAGACCGCCCTTGTGAGCAGAGCCGTCCTTTCAGCACAGGAGTCTCGATTACCAACTTCAAAATTTGGTTTGACGTACAGGAGTGAGAATACAAGTATATGGACTCGACGTAGCTTTCTTCACACGTTCTTCCAGCGTGAACACAGCAGCGGTCCATGGCATGGGCTGAGAAACACGCACCCGTTGTGCGACCAGCTACAGCAGGCTGTGAGCGAACCTCTCCGGATTGCCAAGTAACACTTAACTGTTAACAACTTTCAGTGGAAGTTACAGTACAATTAATAATGAAAAGAGAGATAATCTAGTTTCCTCACCTTATGTGACATGAACCAAAACCTTTTACGAATGTTTTGTGATGCAGAACAGTGTTAGAATTTTCATGAGCCGATCACAGCTTGTACGCTAAACGCTATTAACTGTAAACCAGTATTGATTTATGCGATCGTTCCATATCCAGCAATCAGTTTATTCAGTATGTAAATTATACAATTATTGAATTTTAGCAAACCATTTATTCAGTTTTTAATCTTTTCAATATTTAGCTTATTTCTGAGTTGGATTAACTCAGTAAGTAACTTTTGCTGACTGGCTTATGATTACGTAAAGTTTCGAGGCTCATATTGTTTTGAAATAAACGGGTCGAGTTCGACTCTGCTCACTAACTGGTGTCTCAAAATTTTTTTCACTTACACCTCCCCCCTTTTGGGAATTATGTTAAACTTTAAGGATATTTGAGAAGTATGTTATAATGTGTAGAGAGACATAAATAGTAATAAGTATTCTGGTTGATTTTGTGGTATATTATGTTATTTTTGGTGTATTCTGTGTGTTGCGCTTTTGGGGACAAGCAAGCAGGGAAGCGTGCAACAGAAGTGGTAGCCGGAGCGCGGTTTTCCTTGGTCCATGGGTTATAATGCGTAGTTATAATGTGTAATTCTGTGAATTTTGTATTTTTTGTTAGCGAGTTGCGTTCGGACCACGTGGGTTTCTTTCTTGTCACGTCTTGCTCCGCCCTGTCCAGGACGAGTCAGCGATTGGTCGTGTGAAATTTTGTACAGGGTATTTTGTGTGAAGTATTTCGAAATGTTATGTGGGGTTAGCAAATTTTGTCACGATTAGCAAGCGTATTGTAAAATAAATTTATTCGATAGTGTTCACATTATTCGGTCGAGAAAAGAAATCAGTCAGTTGTACGTTGTCTGGCAGATAACGCTGTGCATTGCGCTATTCGCCCGGCCCGGTTTGCCATATCTGCGGTTCACATAACAGCTGCTCCCTCATCGTTGAGTGTAGGTCACCCATCCTGCGCTTTGTATATTTCAATTTTCTCCACTACTCGTAAAATGGCCTTACTAAGAGATATTGACCAGCACGACTTGTTATTCGAATTGAGGGCTCGCGGTGTCATAAAAACGGGACAGTAGGGGAACTGCGGAAATGCCTGCGTAATGTAATGCACGAAGGGAAAACTCCCGACGCGAAACATCTCTAGGGGATAGATACTTCGAGCGAATGCAAAGAATGCGACTTAATTTCCGATATATTAGATGTCGATCTTGCAAACATCGGTGAGTCCCAGTGCCGGAACGATCACCAAAGGCTTAGAGCCAGGTGTCGGGCCTTTGAAGGCAGTTTAAAGTTATTAGAGTCCTGGGCGGAATCGTCGGAGGACATAAACGCCTGGAAACACATAGTCTTAATAGAGGAGAAAAAGGTTTTGGGGGCCAGCGAGACTTGCCCCGTCGCCGAAAACGAGGCTAGCCCGCATGAGTCTGCGCAGCCGAGCGGTAGTGGTTCTAACGTTAGCGCTCTCATACAGCTGGAAGACAAGGCGGCCCCATTGGGGAACGCCGTTCCCGAACTCGAGCGGGACCCTTTCTTGAGCGGAGTGAACACCTCTCCTTCCCTGCTGCCTACCAGCCTTTGTTATAGCAGATTACCACATCCCACTGAGAAAATAGTCCGCGGCCTCCCTAAGGCAGACGGTTTCTGCGTGGATACTCTTCTAGAGTTTTTTTAAATCGCTATGAGACTGAAAAGGTGCTTTCCGGCTTCAGAGGCCGGGTTTCTGACCTTGCTTATGCCTTATTGCAGCGGGGCTTTGGGCGATCGACTTGCCAAGCACCTAGCGGCGGATAATTTTGACGGTTTTCACCAGAAAGCCCTAGAATTTTTTATTCCTGATCGGCTGTTTTCCTTCTTAAAGTAGAAACTGTTTTTAAGAGCTCCATCGCGCGTCGAATTACAAAGAAGCGGGTCGACTTATTAAGAGCCTTTGTCGACTTACATCTCCGAAATAAAAGATGCCGCCCAGGTACTGCGACTACCCGTGACTGAGAGAGAGGTCGTAGATAACATCGTTTCGGGGTTGTCCGCCCAAACGAGATTCTGTCTCGTGTTCTGCGACCGCCCGTCCACGTTTGCCGATCTCGACAAGATCTGCGTGGAAGTGGCCAATTTCCAATTCACCGACCAGACTGGTGTAGTGTCTGCAACAGCAACTTACAAATCAATTTGGAAGCCTTGTGCGGGGTGAAAATAGACGCGTTTACCTGGAATTTTCCCATTCTGGCCGCCGAGGGCTTGTCTTGCGACCTCATACTCGGCGCAGACTTTATCCATCACACCCGTTTGGTGCTTGATATACACCAGAGGATAATATATTTTAAATTTCGTCCAAAAAACCTTATTTCACTGTGCGACCGCGCAGAAACAGTCCCGAAGGCTGTCATTCCAACCTTTTGGAAAAAGGGCCTTTTGATGTCGAACACCTCGACCGGGAGAAGGCGGACGAAATACTTAAAGTATGTGGCCGTCATAAGAAAGTTTTGACCGGGGAACTTGGCCGAACGGACAAGTTGACGTATGACATTACCCTGCTGGATAATCGGCGCGTCAAGGATCATCCCTACCAGCTCACCCCCCACCCCCAAATGGAGCCATGCGTGAGATTACTGACCAGCTAGTTAAAGAGGGTGTCATCAAACCAAGTCTATCCCCTTATGCGAGTCCAGCGTTTTTGGTCTGCCGACCTGATAAAAAACCTCGGTTGGTTATTGACTACCGCAAGCTAAACAAGGACATCGAGATTGAAGCGCAGCCGTTACCGAATATCCATACCTGCTTCCAGTGGTTTTCAGGCGCGAGGTATTTTAGTATCCTGGACCTGTCTAACGCCTACTTCCAGATTCCGCTATCTGAAAAATCGATGCCCATTACAGCTTTCGTCGTCCCTTACGGGTTATACGAGTTTTGTCGGGTCCCTTTTGGCTTGAGTACCGGGGCCCAGGTGCTTACCAGGTTGTTGGACACTGTCTTGTCCGACATAAAATACAAGTTCGTATTCAACTACCTCAACGATATAATAGTATATTCCAAATCCTGGGAAGATCACGTCCGTCATGTGGACGAAGTGCTCGCGAGACTGGGAAAAGCCAAGCTCACTGTGTATACCGACAAGGTACGTTTTGGGGTCAAACATATAAGCTTTTTGGGACACCTTGTGTCCAAGCAGGGCGTTTGCGTGGACCCGGATCGGATCCACGCCATTCGCGAGTTCTCGTAACAGTAGGGCGAGTGGTATGCCGTCATGCGATATGGTAGAGTGAATGTCATGTCATCTCATATGGTTGAACGAATAGCTGTCGATGGATGGCTTAAACGTTTGTCATTTGTTAAAAACTTGATTTTATATTGAAAACAGAAAAAACTCACTGAACGCTGTTGAAGGAGGGTGGTATCTATGACGACGTAGAGAAAAGAGTCCTACAACAAGCTAAATTGGGTAACAGAGGCCTCTAAAAAGCGGGAACGTTATGATACGGCATATGAGCTTGCGTATAACGTTTGCAGAGCCTGCGTATGAGCTTGCAGAAGGACCGATAGGTCGACAATGCAAGCTGTACCACTGACCTATACTATCGGGGAACACAGGTTTCAACTTATAATTATTTAGTATTGGAAACAATGGCAATTAATACGAGGGCCAGTTGGAGAGGTCGCGGAGCGACATCTATAGCTTAGCTGTAGACCTAAATTTTTCTGGTGTTATAAGATTTATACTTCATGTATACGTTTGTTAATTTCCAAATCTATCTGTCGGTTTTATCATTTGTTAACAGTTATTCAAAATTTACGTGTCACGCCAGTTTAGAAAAATGAATAAAATTAAGAATTCTTTGTTAAAAAGGTCTAGCCCCAAAGGAAAGTCACAACAAAATGGGTTAGAAAAAGGTTGCACCTTCAAAAGGAATAACTTGTAAGGGGACATTAGAGTTTAATCGTGGTCGTACTGAATGTGATCCCTGTAGTGGGCGCCCAAAAAGTGCAACAACTCCAAATGCGGCGCACAAATTGCACAAAGTTTTTTCATACCAAATTTTTGTATTAAAATCCAATACACACGCTCACGTAAGGCGCCTGTTGATCTCACCAATGGCGTCCACTCTCAGGCGTCGATCTTTCAATACTCTGTTTGAAATTGTTTAAATTATATCCGGAATTGTTGCACTTTTTAGGCGCCCATTGCAAGGATTGTCTTCAGTGCTCACATGACCACATTATACTCGAATCCCTAGTTACAAACATTGTTTTTAAAGGCACAGCATTTTTTTAACATATTTACTATTTTGTTGTGATTTTCCATTCGCGGTAGACCTTTTTAACAAACAATTAAATCAAGCACTACTTTTGATTTTGTCCATTTTTTGAAACACGCGTGACATGAAAATATAAACCGCTGATAAACAGTAAACAGTTGACAGATAGATTTGGAAATTAACAGGTGTTTACAAGAAATATGACTCTCACAACATAGGAAAAATTTTAGTTTACCGTGAGGCTACAGATGTCACTACCCAAACTTTTCAACTGTCCACATGTCAATAGGTACTATTTATCTCTCTCACTTACCGTATGATTTGTGTTATTAGTAGTTTCTAAATTATGTTAAAAAATTTGACATTATGAGGATAGTTTCAATTTGAATTGTCTCGCAACCGGAATGGTACCAACTATTTGCAATCAATAAATCATTAGTTATGGCGACGTAAATTATTAGTGTTACTAATGGAATCCACATTTGCTGCTCTCCGGATAGTGGCATGCTGATAATGCATCATACTACAGCAAAACACAAAACACACACACACACACGCATTAAACAAACAGAGATTAGATTAGACAATAATGCTAGAGAGAAAATGATTCTCTGTTATCTGGGATTACAAATATATTATACAGTCAGCTTTAACCAATTTATTCTTACTTATCAGCCGAATGTTACTACAGCTACGAATAGATAACAAAATAAATGGTTAATTACTATGTTAATATTATTATCATTAAACTTTCATCAACTAACAGTATTATATAAATTTGTTTAGGACTAGGAGTATAGGCAATATAGTTGGGCAATCGATCCTCTGTCATGCTTTGCAAATGATCACACCATTGTCTTCTGTAAATTGAAATAATTTAATTTATATTGTTTACTTAAAATTCGGTTCTGATGTCTTCATTCCATATTCTATCTTGCAATGTATAGCTTAAATTATCTAGAAGAAACTGCATTTCAGCACTCTGAATCTTGCCGCTTTCCTTTTTTTCATGACCCACGCCTCACTTGCATAAATCAACATAGGTATTGCAATAGTCTTATAAAATTTAATCCTTGTGCTGTGTCTCGTTTTATTTATAAGATTTCATGAATGTATCACAGACATTCCTAAATTTGTTTATGTACTCTCTTATATCATACTGAGATTCATTTGCACAGTCGAGATATTTGAAATGGCTCACTAGTTCTAAAGTGCTATTGTTTATTACTATCTTAGTTCTAACTAGATATTTACTTTTAAAAGCCTTCGTTTTGATTTTTCTTACTGAAATTGTCAGTGAGTACTCTCTTACCACTTCTTGTAATTGGAACTTAGCTCTTTGCAAATCATCCTCATTAGAAATATTAAGTAAATAGAACTCGACATTTAAATAGAATTTTAAATATTTTTTATACCTTCAAGGCATTGCCTTAAACTTTCAAGTGCAAAGGAAATAAAGCGTTTGCCTACGGCATTACATGAAGACATTAACTCAGCCTATGAGAAGCCAGAAGCCTCGCCTCCGTTCCAGTTAGGTAAATCTCAGGGGGCACATCTACGGCGCGGGGGTGGGCCCGACATTGTGTCCGCCTGGGGACCAGTACAGCAGGGTATATCACTGCTCCCTGCCGCAGGATACGAACGAATGCCATAACGGCGGTGAACGCAGAGAAGAGAATCAGAGGAAAATTATTAATACTTGTAACGTCCTTGAAATGTAGGTAAGGCCGGAAGACGATGGCAGGACTGAAGACGGAACAGCCTTTGAGCATAAATCACGAGATGAAAAGAAGAAAATAAAATATTGTGTACTTTGGAGGGTTTAGCCAGTGTTCTTTTGAGGAAGTTACAATACATTCAAGACTCTGGATTTCAAATATCCACACTTAAGGCCAAGGTGATGGCTTTTCGTGGAACTGATCCCGTACGGCCACAAATTGTTATAGATGGTACTGTTCTCGAAGAAGTTAGCAATTTTGAATACCTGGGCTACAGTGTGTCTTATAATGCAAGCAACGACGTTGTGAATAAGTTGCATAAGTTCAAGCTTAGGACCATTAGGCTAACTCTTAAGTCAGCAAGTAAAGAAACACGTATAAAATTCAAGGTAATGGCCCTTCCGGCCAGGCCAGTCGCATCCAAGCGGCTGAAATAAGATTTCTCAGGCACGTGGCAGGGTATACTCTACATGACCATAGAAGAAACACAGATATACTGCAGGAATTGAATATTATGAGTATACTCGACATGATTACCCAGTATCGGCTGAATTGGTGGGGACATCTATGCCGAATAGACGACTGCCACATACCCAAACAACTGTGGAACTATTAATTTATTGTTATATTGGAGTCTTAGTGGTCTCAAATACTTGTACTAGTAATTTTATACAAACCACTATGTTGTCTTTGGTACTGACAAGCGCTTTCGGCAGTCAAGCCATCTTCAGGTCATTTACCAACGTAAATGGTAAATTACCTGAAGATGGCTTGACTGCCGGAAGCGCTCGTCAGTACCAAAGACAACATAGTGGTTTGTATAAAATTACTAGTAGAAACTGTGGAACTATAAGCCGAGGGGACGGAGAGGTGTGGAACGTCCGAGGAAACGCTGGAGTGAACGCTCTAGTCTTTGCCTGTTTGAGACCTGAACAAACCGTCCTTGGATTAAGACTTGAAGATGGTGATGATGATAATGGCAATAAATTTAGACCGGTATATTTTGATTTCTCAAACATATTGGTCTTAAAACTTAAAAAAAAAACTTTCCAAAACATGAAAATACATTGCGTACGTTTGTGCATAGATGAAACGACAGTTCACCTCGCAGACAGTGCAGCAGCCTGTGACGCATTACGTACAAAGCAGGGACCTTTACAAAGTCAACGGTTGCGCATGCGCAGTTCTCAGTAGTGTTGTGTCAGCACAGATAACAAGAAACAAACTGTAAGGCGGTTCTAGAGTAATTCAACACCAAACTCGTAAAATTTACTGCATAGAAGAACGAAACGAATGCTTAGAAATCACTAGTTGCAAAAACTTTTTGAGAAATCAGATATATTGTACTCTTCACGTCTAAACAGATCCACGCGCGCGCGTACACACACAAACACACGCCTGCTCGGATATATGCACACCAAAATTGGATCTGGAAGCAATTTCGTCTGTCTAATTTGCCACTCAGAATATAATAATTTTCCTTAATGCGACACGACTTCATTAGATCTACGCAGTTACATTTTGCTTAATGAATTTCTGTATATTGAGTTCCCATTAAGTAGTCGGCAAAGGGATTCGTCTGCAACCATTACTACTCTAGTTAAACCCTACTGTACGTACGTTATATATATATATATATATATATATATATATATATACGCTTAAAAAACTTTTAAAGATATTTTAAATAATTGTCAAGACTGACGAACGTTATTAGAAGACTTTAGGTTTATTATTTTAGAAGACTTTAGAAGACTATAGGTTTATTCATATTACTCCAAGTAAATATAACAAACAAGCTGACGTTTTTAAATTTTGTGAATTTTTTCTGTAGTATTTTTATAGAAAACATTATTTTCATTAAAGTTGAGATTAAGTTAACCACGTTAAATTACGTCCTGTTTTGATGTTTACCATAAATTGAAACAGCAAGAGAGCCTGTACTGCCCGGGAGCCTTGAACGGTATGAGAGATAAGTTTATTACGTAGGCTGTCAGAGCCGAAGTTAAAACATTATGGAAATTGAAAACAACCGGGCTGTTCGGTGGTGATCGATTGCTTATAGCTTTGTTCATACTTTCTTCTAAACGGGTCGACCACACACCGCAGGCCTTCTTCAGTAGCAAAAACATTTCGAGCAGGAGTATAAGCAAATACCTTTAATAATCAATCACAGACGACTAAGGTACCTCTGCTTCAGGTGCATTATTAGGTCAGGCCAGTGTTTTTAATTCTTGTAATGGTGTCAAGGTTACCTTAGTCGTCTGTGGTCCGTGTAATCAATGTAGGAGATCATTGCGAGAGGAAATATGAACAGAGGGTCTTCACGGATAACATCAAAGCAATGATTCGATGGGAGGAGCGCGAAGCTGTGTGCCAAGTTTTGCAGAAGAGTTTTTGCAGTCAATTACGAGAGACCTGGATAATGTTAGTATAGAAGAAGACCATCAACCTCAAAGTAAACCGTAGGGCTCAGGAGCAATCTGCCTAGCTTAAAAGTAATTTGTCAAAGAGTTCCAGGGTAACGTACGACAAAAGTATTGATGAGTCTTTGGGCACCAGATGAAACATATTAATACAGATGTTTTAAAAAATATATAAACACTTGGTACGTTCCACAGTTTTTATGTAACTCTCGTCTGTGTTAAATAAAAACTGTAAAACCTACCAAGTGTTTATATTTTTTTTTTAAACCTTTGATAAAATTATTATTATTATATTCACTATTGCTAATATCTGTTGAATGTTTACGGTCGTAGTCTAACTTTTAAAAATAGTTTCAAAGGCACAAATTTGGAAGGCACAATAGCAGAATTGTCTCCAGCATCTATAGGCCTACTTCTATGTTGTAAATGTAGAGTAAACTATGACCCAGTCATAATTTCATATACTTCAAAACGTGTACTCCAGTTTCCGAACTTTACAAACTACATTATTAGTAGCCATATAATATAGTAGAATGGGATAAAATACGTTTTATTGTTAACATAATATGAAAATGTTGTTTCAAAGATATTCATTTTTAAAGTATCCAAGTCACTTGTATTAAATAAACAATTGCTTACCGAATCCGTCGAGTGACTTGTAATTTCGCTTAACTTGACGCGTTTCGAGGCATATGCCACATCTTCAGAATAATTTCTCTTTAATGAACGCCAGACATTAAGATCAAAGTATAATAAATTAAAATTAAAATCAATAGTTAAAACATTAAAGAATCAAAAATATTAAAACACACTAAAAACACAGAGGAGCACGCACTGTCACAAAACAACGGAACGCGAACACATCATAGTGTGACAGTGCGTGCTCCTCTGTGTTTTTAGTGTGTTTTAATATTTTTGATGCTTTAATGTTTTAACTATTGACTTTAATTTTAATTTATTATATTTTGATCTTAACGTCTGACGTTCTTTAAAGAGAAATTATTCTGAAGATGGGGCATATGCCTCGAAACGCGTCAAGTTAAGCGAAATTACAAGTCAGTCACTCGACGGATTCGGTAAGCAATTGTTTATTTGTTTCAAAGAGCTTACTAATTATCGTATGAGTTGATAGGTAAAAAAATAAAAATAAATTTGTTACAGGTTAGAGAACAGCCTGTACAGTAGTGGTAAGAATGTACGTGTCACCCAATTATTTCCTCGTTTTACTACATTTAGCTGTGATAACGCCCCTTCAAACGCTAATTTATTCCATTACTTTGTAGCCCACACCTCCGCCTACCTGCGACACTGCTCTGTGTGAAGTTCGAAAACTTCCCCTAAACTTCTAATTTGTTCCTAAAATTGGCTGAGTCTTAAATTATCTTTTTCCCTGTTTTACACTGTAAAACCGAAGTTTTTTCGCTACGCAGACACACATCAAAGACAATAATTCCGAGCGTATTTAAAACAGTCTACCGCTGTATCTCTATATAGTAACTTTAAATCAAATATTTGTTAGACAGGTAATGACAGAGATACTGTTTTGCACGCACTAATTTGAACAAAGTCCATTTATTATAGCGTATTTTACAATATTAAAATACATTTTTTGAAATTATGAGAAAAGTTACTGAAACCTCGACTACTTTATTATTTCTTTAGTGAAATAACAACTGTAATGTACACAATACAACAATAAACGATAAAAACTTGAAACCTTGAGATTTGGATTACTATTTCGTTTAGTCTGACAACCTGCTGTATTTTCACAATTTTTTTCAAAATTATTTATCTCTGTTTTTAGAGTCCTAAAAATTTTTAAATTTCTCAAACTTAACATTTATTTTTAAACAGTCCTACTAACAAACAGTTTAATATTGGCTAAAATTGTCCTTGATTTGAAACATCACAGGAATTTCTGTATTATGTATATCAAAATTGTTATTCACTTTTTATACTTGACGTCAATATTGCCAACAGAACATTTAAAAAAGCGACCAACTCATGACAAAATACAGAATGGAGCAATATAGAAAACTCCATAAAACAAGCAGGTATTGCCAACATAGACAATAGGAAAAAAGAAAAATATAGGAAAAAACGCAAAATATGAAACTATGAAATAGAAAAACTATTAAACAAAAACACAATGCTTACATAGCTTATCTACAATGTAATTCAGAACAAAACCTGTCAAAATATGTAGAGGCACATATGTATTCAAAGGATATGGTAAGGAGAGCTCACCAGAAATCTTTAGATAGATTATATCCGATATTGAGACAGATATCCACGGCAGACAGGAAATAGCATACACATTAATGAAACACCAAAGAGTGAAACAACATAATCAAACACCAAACAAGTGAAATGACGTTCTTGAGGGAAACCAATAGTTCTACACCTTTAAAGATCAAATACAAAATGAATATACAAAAACTGAGCTAAATATTTATATATTCTATGACCAGCAGAATAAGGAACGAACAAATAAAATGGAGGCAGCATATAGAGAGAGTGGATGACATGAGGCTACGTAAACAAGTAATACGATACAGACCTCAGGGTAGACGTGATATAGGTAGACCAAGGAAAAGATGGCTTCAGTGACGTCGGAACATGCTTCTTCTTCTTGAAGTGAAGAAGAAGAAGAAGAAGAAGAAAACTAAAACAAATAATTTATGATACAATAAAGAAACATAAAGTAACAAACTTTATAATCTATAACTTTACTAACCACTAAATAAGCATTATAATCCAACACCTTAGGTATTTAAACCATCTGAAAGCCTACACGAACCTGAAAATAGATTCTTCTAGTCGGATTACAATGGTTGTAATACAGTTAGTACATTATAAGAGCCCGTGGGCGAACTTGTAATCCCTATTGACCGCGTCCCGTGGGTGGCGGGTGGGTTATCTCACCAGACATGGTGGGGTGGTCCGAATAACCGATAAGGACCCGTGGACCAACAAGGAGCCCAGCTTCTGGAGGCTTCAAATTACTGGTACGCCCTCTCTTCAGGGGATATAAGTATAGAGGGCCTAACTCAGTGTGAAAACCTTAACGCCGGAGTAACAGACCAGCACAACCTTCCAACAAGGTTGGAAGGAACAAGAAGGAAAGAAGAACAACCTTCCAATTAGGGATAGTACGCAGGGGCAGCACGTATGAATGCTGCGAGGAGAAAGCCCCTCTAATACTTTCCTGGCCACAGAATGGTTCCTTCTCCTGGGAAAAAATATCAAACTAGAATTCTTTACATTAAGGGAACATTGTCTAATCCATGACATGTAAAAGAAGAAGAAGAAGACATTAGAGGACTCTAAAACTATCAGTAATGCAGTAGAAAATCTGTCTTGCATATAAGAATACAATGACATACAAATAAGAACTAGAGTATTACAGCAGATATAGTGTTAGGCGTACAAATGTATGTCACATACAGTTCACACACAGCAGTAAATTCATCTCCGACATTATATATTGCCATACCCGAATAACCGATAAGGACCCGTGGACCAACAAGGAGCCCAGCTTCTGGAGGCTTGAAAGTACTGGAACGCCCTCTCTTCAGGGGATATAAGTATAGAGGGCCTAACCCAGTGTGAAAACCTTAACGCCGGAGTAACAGACCAGCAGAACCTTCCAACTGTTGGAAGGAACAACAAGGAAAGAAGAACAACCTTCCAATTAAGGATAGTATAATTGGCAGCACGTATGAAATCTGCGAGGAGAAAGCTCCTCTAATAGACTTTCCTGGTCACAGAAAGTTCCTTCTCCTGGGGAAAAATATCAAACTAGAATTCTTTACATTAAGGGAACATTGTCTAATCCATGACATGTAAAAGAAGAAGAAGAAGACATTAGAGGACTCTAAAACTATCAGTAATGCAGTAGAAAATCTTTCTTGCATATAAGAATACAATGACATACAAATAAGAACTAGAGTATTACAGCAGATACAGTGTTAGGCGTACAAATGTATGTCACACACAGTTCACACACAGCAGTAAATTCATCTCCGACATTATATATTGCCATAATATATTTAAACACAAGTTTGAATGTGACACATTCAGAGTGCACAGATTTATAGTTTGCTGTACTTACAGTACATCCTGTGCAATCCTGTGTTTGAGACATTAATAATTTCCGTGACGTACGTATATGTAATATATTGGCATGTACACTGTGTATGTCTTTGTATACAACAGTAGTATATTTTGGAGACCAGAGCTGTTGATATTAAACAACCTATGCTTACTTTGCTGTCTCTGGTGTAAATTTAATTTTACCACTCTAAAGGCAGGTGTCCAATAGTAATAATGGCTCCTTCTTATAATATATAAGATGCTTACGAGTTAAACAGATTACACTTCCCATGGTAAGCGTTGGGAGTACAAGGAAGTTAGTGACATCAGTACGATGCGACCTTTGTTACCATCGCTAATACTAGTATTAGTCCTTATCCTTATAATACTTATTAGTACTAATCGTAGTCCTTCAGTCTTTCGACTGGTTAGTACCCTCCCCGCATATACCCGTGGTGCGTGTGATACTGAGTCTCTCACAGGTATATGGGACCTACAGTTTAGCGCCGAATCCGAACGGCAATTTTTTTTTTTTTTTTTTTTGAGGGGGGAGGGTTTGTATTAGGCAGGATACCACTCGCTGGGTTGCTATTCCTTGCGAGGGGGAACGGTCGTATCTAAATCAGATGGCCCCTGGCGGGAATTGAACCCGCGCCGACAGCGTAGCAGCGTCACATATATAGTATAAGAGAGTAGATAAATATATTTTAGGAATATTTGTGGTACGATTCATAGAAATCTTAGAAATAAAACAAGACACAGCACAACGATTAAATTGTATAAGACAATTACCGTACCCATATTAACATATGCGAGTGAGGCGTGGGTCATGACAAAAAAGAAATGCGGTAAGATTCAGAGTTGTGAAATGCAGTTTCTTCAAAATACTTTAAATTATTCACTGCAGGATAGAATAAGAAATGATGATATCAGAGCAGAACTCGAAGTAAAGGATGTAAATAAAATTATTTGACTTTACAGAAGACAATTGTGGGATCATCTGCAAAGGATGACAGAGGATCGATTGCTGAAAGCGGCATTGAACTGTAAAGCCGTGGTTTATTGGTAGAAGAGACGTGGGTCGTCCGAGGATGAGTTGGGTGTTGGAACAAGTTTACATAACCTAATTTTTAGAAGAAGAAGAAGAAGAAGAAGACTACGGTCCAACAGTCCAGTAAATAATTTTACTGAAGATTATAGGAACCTTTGATAGGCATCTACCTCACCTAAAAATCACTTTAAAAACATATTATCTTATTACGTTTTAAGTATTTTAACACAAAACACATTTCAGTAAAAGTATAATAAAATTGATTACGGATTAATAGAACCGATTCTCTGATTCAGTTCAGTGTTGTTTTCTGTACTGAGAGGCCAGAATAATATTGTGCCTCTCTTAAACTGGCATATCAGATGTTTTTGGAACAAATTTATTATTTGACAAAACAGAGAGTCATTTTACCAAATAATAGGAAACTACCGTTGGAATAAATTGTCTGATTCAATTCACTGTTGTTCTCTGTACTGCACGGCCAGTATAATTGTAACACTATTATGATATCATCTCATACGTTTAGGGAACTTTATTGCTCGACAATACAGAGAGTCAGTTTACAAAATACTACCAAACAAGAAACCAAGTTAAAATAAAAAATGTATATAAAAATTGTAAACTTAATTTGACAGATGATACTTGAAGTGACACTTAGAGAATACACCATGCAGAAAGTGTCTACAAAAATTGACAGCTGTCAAACGCAGTCACTGAGTTACGTCATACGGTTGGATCTAGTTAGCTGATGCTTTTGCTTTCGTATTGCTGTTAGCGATATTCATATACCTAATATGATATTTTTTGTACATATTGCGTTATTTCAGTACTTTTCCGTGTTACGATTATTGTTAAATTATAATGGTGTCTTATGTATTAACTGCGTGTTGCCAAACATAACGTATTTTAAAATTGTCCTAAGGCTTTCACGGCCGGCCTTTACCACAGTACTGTGGGCCTGACGTTAACAACCCGCGTTCAGGTGGTCACGAATTCTTTGAATTCCCCTGATGATGGCAGCCAGTGGTGCTGTCGAAACGTTTGGTTGGTCTGAAAACCGTAGACCACGGCCAAACACCCCGGTAAGCACTTTTAATATAACGTATTCTGTCTGAGGCTTTGACGGGCGGCTTCAATGTCATTACAGCTGTTCCAAGGTTGTTTGTTGTAAACGTTTCGGCCGTGTCTTCGGCAGTCATCTTCAGTGCGGAAGCCTGCAACACACTGACAAAGGTCTCGAAGTTAGTGACTACTGAACTGTGGTTAAGGCTAGTGGCTGTGAGTTGGACACCCTTATTTATAATTATAAATAGGTTCCCAATGTACCTCCTACCTTCTAAGATATAAAATGAGAAGAGTGTATAGCAGTTAAAAAAGTGAAAGAAAACTAAATGAATAGCGGGAACATGATAAAAGACATAATTGAAACTTCTGATTGCGTTGGATAGTCTTAGAAGTTTCTTTTCTACGCAATCATATCATGCCTCGCAGGCAAAAAAAAAACTGCAATCAGAGTATTAAGCTGCTGCTTTTTAATATAAACTGTTTTCTCTTTGAAATTCTATTACTTGTTATATTCAATATTTTCTTTAGAGAAAATAAACTTTGAATAACAAATTTGATTAACAAATAAGTACATTTGTAGGTTTTCCAACTAATTGAGAAATTCTTTCTCTTTTTGTTGTTGTTTGATCATAACTGTATTACTTACTTATTCAAAAAGAAACAATTTCTATAATTTTGTACGATTTAGCTGATACGTAGTCATTTTCTCTCTGATCCATTTTTTAAACATTTTTAGTTTGTATTTTACTTCAATAAAACTTGCCGCTGGCTAAATTACCTCATTTAAATAGGCAAATATTGTGTTGTCTGTATTTGAAAGTTGAAGCTTTTTATTATAGAGCACAAGTCTGATTTTTCGGAGATCAGCGTCCAGCAAGGACTGTATTCTACAATTACGGAGTGAAGAAAATTCTCAGTTATACAGAGACCGTTTAACATCTGTCTTTATATCTATTTACTGATTATCTGTCTGATTGGGGTACACATCACTAGATTATTGATTGCATCAAACAATTTTGTAAAATTATTCACACTTATCCCTACTCATACCACAGAACGCTATTTTTTTTCGATTAATCAGCCGAAAATTGAGGCCAAGAGGCAAAAATATTAAAATGGTAAAAATTGGAAAAAATTAGCAATAATTCTTACAGCATATCAAATTATAGGGTATTACAACCACATTATAAATATAATATTCTGTTTAGGAATATTAAATTTACAGGACGCCAGGACCAAATAAGGTAGTTACAATTTTGATAAAATCCCTACAATCTATGTGTAATATTTGTAACGTATTGCCGCGTTACAAATCCAGGGAACCCATCTTAACTGACCTCTGCCAATTATATGGGCTGCCTACGTTGTAACGAACTGTATTCAAATCAAATTAACTGAACAAATTACTTACTATCTGTGTAAGGAAGCAAGGGAAGGTATTTTACTGATTTACGCACTCATTTTTATGTGTAACAAGACGACTTCTCTTTATTTAATAACAGTTACTGACCGATCCCATGACATCATTAATTAAACTAAAATATTTAAATGCTTTCATAAAACTTTGGGATCAAATTGATTCTATATTGCTATACCTCGGATCAGAGTTAACTTTCTGTATTTTTGTAGTAAAGACTCTTAATTATTTTCAATTCATTATATTAGCTTGCAAGACTTCTTTAACCATTTGAAGAATGGTACTAATACTTGGAACGATAATAAGTTACATTAACATTTAAAGTGTTACAACGTATGATAATTAAATTTTTTACAGTAAATACTTAGATTTTCTCTTTTAATGTTTACATAAGATTAATCGTCTTTGAAAAGTCTCTTTTAGAAGTGTGTAGTGTAACATATATTATTAACCCTCGATAGACAGGCTATCGAGTCACCTTTACAATGGAATGTAGAAACCTCGTCCTGGGGCTGTCCGTCTTGGGAGTCCTTGTAGTCGGCGTCATCATCCGGTCGAGTCTTTGTCAAGAAAAGCTAGGATGTTCACAGAGGAGATTGGAGCTTCTTGGGTGTATGGATTGCAGATTCTCAGATGTCCTAAACAGCGTCTTATGCCTGGTATTCGTGTCTCTATGAAGTTCCTGTAGATCACATCTCCAGGAATGATGTTGAAAGTGTAGTTACTTCTTGAAGGGAGTCGTCATCTTGTTTAACACTATTTCTGTCTTTTGTGTTACATATTACGTCTTCTTGTTATCACATATTTATACTTATTGGTACATAACACACGCTTTTAGCAGTAGTATCTAGTATACTATATTTAAATTAAAACAAATAAATTAGCAACATTTTGTCAGAGCTTTCGCTCGTACGTCTGCACTCCGTGAAGTCAACATAGGGAGAGAGCGTTTTTCTGCTCGCTTCGACTGGTACTTAACAAAAGGGAGAGGGGCAACTACTCCGCGAGAATATAGTCCCTATCTTTATTTAAGTTAACATTTTTAATTACAAAACTAATGCCTTAATAAACAAATATAATTTAAGTGAGTTATTCTAACGACTATTTGTGTCTTCAGATTTTAATTATTAACATTAGGGTTTTTATCTTATTCTAAATTACAGACGACTCGGTAGACACGTCGAGTCCGGAATTAACAGGTCACCGCATGATAACAGCAAAGGGTTAAATATGACAATAATAACTTTGACAAAATTTTCCCTTTTTATTAGTGTTTCTTGGGACCTCTTAATTACTTCTTATTCTCATACTGAGTACATACAGGGGTTTTAGGTATTATAGTGAGATTTAAAATTGCTTAATCGCTCGCCAACTTAATTTTTAATTTTTTTTTTTTTTACGATTACTGTTACAATTTAAATCGTCACATACTCCACCGCTTAATTTGCACGTTACGGTTTTTTTTTTTTATAAGTGGGGACTTGGACTATGAATGGTGTCAGTGTGTGTAATTTCTTTCACATAGTTATTGGTTAGCATTATATCTACTTGCTTCTTCTCCACCACACAATCTACTTTTATATATTCTTATTAACTACCCTTTTTTTTTTTACATACTATTCACACTTAATATTTACACAATAAAACACAAAACTCTTTCTTATCTCTATCACTTAAATCTACTACCGGTTTTTTCTTTCTGGTTGTCTTACTCTCTCTCTGTAGAGTAATTTTCTAAATCTTTGCTATTTAGAATTCTATCTTGTTTCCATTGAGTACTAGATAACTCATCTAGTGAATGAGTATTAGTTCTCCTATAGTTAATGAGTACTCATTAATGTATGCTTCGCAGAACTGGATCTCAGGTTGATCAGGCCTCATTTCCAAACTCTACGTTTAACATTTTCCACGGTTTCAGAAGTATAATTTACTTCACTACCTAGTATTCCCTTTTCTGTTCTGGGTTATACTATTAAGTCTCTTCTTCTTATACAATTTTAGCTGCGAAATATGTGTTCTCCGCACATATTTTCGAGTCGCAGGTTCGCACAGGGCTACTGTAACTGGAGTTAGGTACTTCTGGATTTGGTAAGGGCCACACCATCGGTATGATAGTTTAGAGGTGGTCTTATCAATCGCACTACTAGTGGGGTGAGTCTTGTACATTACTAAGTCACCTACTTGGTACCTAATTGAATTGTTATGATTACCTTTCTTGTGGTATTTTCTGGATTTCTCTAAGTTTGCTCTTAAATTAGAGCGGGCTTTATTCCATATTCGCTTTATCTGCTTATCCGTTATTTGCGGAGGCAGCAGATCGTGTATATTCCATCTTGTGGACAAAGGGTGGTTTGGTCGGTATTTGTACAGTAACTCAAACGGGGTCGACTTGTGACCTTCGTGATAAGCTGAATTAAAAGCGTATTGAATCCAGGATAGGTTTTGGTCCCACGACGTGTGATCGTTCGCATGATAGGCGATTAGCGCAGATTTGAGGTTTCGTAGATACCTTTCAGCAATATTGCCTTGCGGTCGATACTCTGTAGTGGTTATATGGTCTATCCCTAACTTGAAACACATATTCCTAAATTCTTTCGCTTTAAACTGTGGACCATTATCTGATACTATACGTACCGGTGTACCGTAGTCTTTAAATAATCTTTCCTGTAATATTTTTACAGTCGTCGACGCTAATGCTCGTCGCATGGGATACATCCAAACAAATTTAGTGAACGAATCTACACAGATGAGTAACATTGTATTACCTGATTTGGATCGTGGATATGGACCTGAAAAGTCTAGATAAAGTTTAGAAAAAGGGGTCTTAGGGATTTCTGAAATCAGTTGGCTTACTTGAGTATTCCTGGCTGGTTTACTGAGGGCACATAATGTACATTTCTTTACGAAGTCGGCTATTTCACTGTTCATATTGTTCCAATGATATTCCTTTCGAACACGATGTATTGTCTTATTGATTCCCATATGGGCTCCTATGGTAGATGAATGGAAGTATTCCATCAGCATGGGTTTAATTACATCAGGGGCTATTATTCTTAATTCTTTTCCGCTTCTTATCTTGTGACACAGTACATTTTTACTCAATACGTACTTCTCGGATTTAATACCTTGCGTAAGTTGTTCTATAATAGGCTTCAGTGAGGGGTCTTGTTGTTGATACAGGGCAATGTTTGTAAAAGCAAGGGGGAACTCAGTAATTACGGCGTTAGCAAGTGCTATTTCCGGATTCTCCTTGTTTTCGGGAGTTTTAGTGGGCGACTGGAACATACGGGACAGGGTATCAACGACTACGTTTTGAGTACCTTTTATATGCTGCACTCTGAATTTGTAGCAGTTTAACTTCAATATCCACCTTCCAATTCGTCCTAACTGTTTAGGGTGATTCAATAACCAAGATAACGCCTGATTGTCGGTTTCCAAAAGGAATTCTTTATGTTCTAGGAAGGGTTTAAACTTCTCGAATGCAAAAACAATTGCTAGACATTCCAATTCATATGCGGAATACTTTCTTTCTTGGTCACTCAGTGTTCGTGATGCATAACTAATAGGTAGTCTACAGTTATCTATCTCTTGATATATCACTGCACCTAACGCTACACTGGAACTGTCGGTTTGCACTACGAAAGGTTTCGTGAAATCCGCTAGTTGCAAAACGGGGGGAGATATAATACTTTCTTTAAGTTGCTCAAACGCGTTTTGATGTAGTGAGCTCCATTCGAACTTCGTTCCCTTCTTTCGTAAGGAGTTTAGGGGTGCTGCTATTTCGGCAAGATGGGGAATATATTTGTGGAAATAATTTACCATTCCCAAAAATCGGGCTATACCTTTTGCATCTCGTGGGGGTGAAAATTCTCTAATAGCGCGGGTTCGTTCGGGGTCAATGCTTACCTTTCCATTCGCTTTCACGATGTGACCTAAGAATGAAAACTGTGGGACGGCAAAACTTACCTTCTTTGGGTTAACAGTTAATCCTGCTCTTAGTAACCGAGATAACACTTCGCGTAGATGTTTAAGATGTAGTTCCATAGATTCGCTGTATATAACGATGTCGTCCAAATAGTGATACACATATTTAAATTTAATATCGTGAAATATCCTTTCTAATAGTCTACTACATACGGAACTTCCTTGAGATATTCCAAAGGGTACTCTAGTAAATTGGTACAAGTTAAAAGGAACTGCAAACGTGGTTAGACGTTTTGATTCTTCAGAAAGGGGTATTTGGTGAAAAGCTTGATTCAGATCCATTACCGTAAAGACCATAGCTTTAGTAAAATAATGAAATGCACTATGGATGTCTGGAAGAGGGATTGATTCAAATTCTATTCTTTTGTTTAATTGCCTGTAGTCCACAACTAGTCTGTGTTTATCTTGACCTTTTGGTACTAAAAAGGAGGGTGAAGAATATGGGGACGTAGAGGGTTCAATGACTCCTTGCTCCAACAACTTGTTGATATGGTTTCGCATGACTTCCATCTTGGGAGGCGACAACTTGTACGGAGGTAGGCGTATTACTTTCTGATCGCTCAGATTAATTTTATACTCTATTAGGTTAGTGAGTCCTAGTTTAGGTGTAAGAACTGAGGAAAATTCTTTTATTAATTTCAGTATTCTCACTCTATCTCTTCTTTCTAGATGAGATAAATCTGACTCTGGGTGTATTACCTGTGCACTAGATGAACAACTCTTTTTCTTTATTTTTGTATTACAATCAAATTTAAATTTCCGTGTACGGTCAAATCGGAAATAATATACTTGCTCATAGATGTCAAGAATCATTCCTGTTTTACTAATAAAGTGTGCACCTAATATTAAATCAGGTCCTAATTCCTTACATACTAACATCGTAAACATCCAGGTCAGGTTCTTGATTTTAACCTTAACGGTAATGCTCAGGTTTATGTTTATATTACGTTTATCGGCGGTAGCACACTTTATATTCACCGGTTGATTCCGTTTTACTAGATGGTGTTTCGCTAATATGTCCGCTAATACTTGGCTGATTAAAGTTCTACTAGATCCCGAATCAATTAAAGCGATGGTGGAGGTAACGCCTAAGTCAACTCGTATTAATGGTAATAGATTTTTAATCCAGTTACATTTATTAATCGCGTTACATTTTCCACGAAATTCTCTCACATAGGGATCGATTTCTTTCGAACTTCTTTTCCTTCCACGTTGGTTATAAAATATTTTATTATTATTATTATTTATTTTTTTATTATTATTAGTTTCTTTGCGTTCACCAGATTTCGAGTAGCTGCGGAAGACACAGGACTTCGGGTCTCCCTGCCTTACATGTTTTTTGGAGTTGGGTGATTCCGTTCCAATGGCTTACTCTTGCAGTCTTTTCTTATGTGTCCATATTTGCCACAATTATAACAGATGGGTTTATTGCGAGGTGGGTACTTTGTTTCCGCTTTATATGGTGTTACACTTAACTTACCAGATTTGCGCACATGGTGAGGTCTACTAAAAACTTGCCTTTCATGCGAGGTTGTTACATCAGGCACTAGTACTCGCAATTCATTTCTATTAGTTCCAGCGGGTTTCATTGCTTGTCGATTTTGATCGGAGTACCATACATTTGAAGAATGGATACTGCACTGTTCTAGATCAGCAATTGTATTGGGTCTATTTATGAACGATAGACGAGATCTTTCTTCAGGTGACAGTCCTATTAAAATGGTGTCGACCAGTTGTGTCTCATTCCAGTCTATACGTAGTAGTCGAGATGACTCCCTGATGTCGGAGATGTAATGAGCTAATCTCTCCTGATTTCCTTGTACTCGGAGTACCATCTTTCTTTTTATCTCTTCATAAATACCTATGGTAATAAAGTATTTTATTATAGAGCTATGTAGCTCTTCTACTGGAAATGTAGAGGTTAGAGCTTCTAGGACACGATTCTTTAACGGGGGTTTACATTTCGGTAACAGCACTTGCAAAATTTGGCAGTCATTCAGCTGCTGTAGATCTTTTATCTGCAGGAGATAGCTAATGAAAGTTAGTAGTTTGGAGACATTTAATCCATCTGTGTAAGGGATTTCTGTTAAGATTTTCTCCACAGGATGAGTCATTTTACCGTATAGGTCCGCGTTATAGTTCATAGTTGTCATCCCTTTATGAGAACGATTTGATTCATTAGAGGTGGTCAATTCATGATTTCCGGGACGAAACTGAAAATGCTCGGGAGGAGAGGCATTTAAATCTTTATCAGTATTTTGCTCTTGGTTCGCTTGCACTTGCGATACGGCGGGTGAGTTCCGATCAGTGTTAGGCGGAGGTAGATCAGTAGTAGGTGACTGTACTGGGGAGATGTGTAATTTCTTTAAGGACTTCTCTATTTCGTCCATCCTGAATGAGTCGGATTTTCTTCTTAAGTCGTTAATAATTGAGGGTAAGCGGCGTAGAGCTTCGTCAGCTAGGTTTTGTACTTCAAGAGGTATTTCCGTGAGATTAGGCCAGATCAACAAATTTTTCATTCGCCGGGTTAAATGCTCTATTCTCTGGGTAGTCCGCAAAATTATCGCCGGAGATTTCTTGTCCTGGAGGGTTTGAGACAATAAGGTAAGCTCACTATACTTGGCATTACAAATTTCTTTCTCGCTTTCATAATCGAGTTCGCTTAGGTAATTTAATTGCACGGGTGTATCAAATCCACATTCGCATGGGGTAGTCCACGCAAAAGAGCTTCGTAAGACAGCTCGTCTTTTAACAACAAATCCGGATTGAATTGGGCCATTTTTTTTTTTTTTTTTTTTTTTTTTTTTTTTTTAGTTCTAACACATTAAAACGTACTTAAAATTAATTCTACAACACTACACATATATTACACATATATAGGATAAATTCTTAAGTAATTAATTTGCACAGATTAGAAAAGAACAATTTCTCTTCTAAGGGAGAGACAGAAATTCCACACACATATTTTTCAAGGTTAAATAGCCGGTCAGCTGTTTTCTGGAATGTAGTTCACCCTCTTTATTTAGTAAACAAGGGTAGGGTCAGTGTGACAGTGAGAATGGGGGGTTTTACTCTTACTTATTGTTATCTACACAATGCCACCGATTAACTAACTCGACCGGTTTAAACTGGAGGAAGGGGAGCACAGACGTTAGGGTGAATCTTATTCAACAATTTACACTACTATTACGCTTTATAACACTTTGACTCTATTCATTCATATACTTTCCCCAATTAAATTAATTATTTATTTTGTTCACAATTTCAAATTACGAAATTCTTTCCACGTAATTAACTGGGTCTACATTACGCAGGAGCATTATTATTATTAACAAAGTTTTGTGACAACAGACATATGTTAGTGTATGTCTAACATATACTATGCAGGAGTATTCAAGAAACAACAGGTCTTGGATTGTCATAAAACAAACCTGTTACAGACTGCTCAGTCGACCAAACATTACAAGTCATATATGCAAGTAGGTACATGCATATTTCTTCATAAAATGATATTTCAACTTATATACACTATCATTTACGTATGTTTTGAAAATTAAAGTTACATTAATTACATTCTCTGAGTGCATAGACCAATAACTGAATGAAAAATAATTCACGGCATTCAGTGAGTTATTTATCTTACTAATAAATTAAGAAAGTTACAGAGTGGCGCAATTTTGTTTGTGATACTCTGTACACAATTACTCTTAAAAGATAACAACAGCACAATACCTTTTATAAAAATAAGCAGAGTGGCGCAATTTTGTTGCGTCACGATGCTTACCAAACCTTTATATAAATCAGCAGAGTGGCGCAATTTTGTGACGTATTGCCGCGTTACAAATCCAGGGAACCCATCTTAACTGACCTCTGCCAATTATATGGGCTGCCTACGTTGTAACGAACTGTATTCAAATCAAATTAACTGAACAAATTACTTACTATCTGTGTAAGGAAGCAAGGGAAGGTATTTTACTGATTTACGCACTCATTTTTATGTGTAACAAGGCGACTTCTCTTTATTTAATAACAGTTACTGACAGATCCCATGACATCATTAATTAAACTAAAATATTTAAATGCTTTCATAAAACTTTGGGATCAAATTGATTCCATATTGCTATACCTCGAATCCGAGTTAACTTTCTGTATTTTTGTAGTAAAGACTCTTAATTATTTTCAATTCATTATATTAGCTTGCAAGACTTCTTTAACCATTTGAAGAATGGTACTAATACTTGGAACGATAATAAGTTACATTAACATTGTAACGTCACAGAACGTTCCATAAAGGAAATCATTTACATAGTAAGTTATCATAAGAGGAAAGTGAGGTGAACAGTATCGAACCCAAGTAGTCCTAAAAAATTGTGAAATTTTGTCTAATAATTATTTCTACTAACATGAAAAACGACCAGACTATGACTAAGACACAAACCCCATATATATTATTAAAGTGAATAACAGTGAAAAAACCATAAGACACTATAAGAGAGAGAAATAATGTCAGAATCAACCAAAATAAAGTCATTAATTATTAAGTTTTATAACTCTGAATAGAGTATTAAGAACTATTTTTTGTGAATGAATGGACATGATCCATTATGATATTATGTAATGTAAATAAAATAAATGTATTAAATGATTTAAATACATTATTAGAAAGAGTTTAAGTTAAAATTAAAATCATATATTTGTTATGACAAAAATATTAATGTGTTGGATTTGAGACCATACACCCAGATTTCATGAAAAAAATAATTATTATCAGATTTAAATAACAACTATATGTAATTGTCAAGCAGATAAAAGTGAACAATTTATCTTAAATAAAGAAAGCTGCCAAATGAATAAAAAGCAGTCAAAATAGCCAAAAACAGTACTAACTAAAAACATGTGGTAGGCATATAATATTGTATAATTTATGGTTTTAATGTTGCCAAAATGCAACCAAATTGCATTAGAAAGTTGAAATGTGATATGGAGCGACTATACTAATGTATCTGACTAACTATAACATTGTAATAGTCAAGTTATGAAAATGTTTACCTATACCATATATGGCTGGAGCCAATCAACCGGTACAAAAATAATCATATCTGGCTAAATATTTACAAAATGCTAACAAAAATAAAATAGAATGGTACAATACTTCTGTATACCTTAAAAAGGAACAAACTCAGTTGAAAATAAAGTCAATTATAAAAGAACTTAACTTATAAGAGTGAGATTTGTCACACTATGAAAAAAGGACATCTCAAGACCAATCAATGATGCTATGTCATCCTGTAATGATAATAATATATGTAAAGAGTAACCAGGTAAGGAACAAAAGATAGACAATATAATAAACTCTGAGTGTACACTAGTGAAATACTACATATATTAAAGAAAGAGACTAATTATTGTGTTATAACATTAACAAAAAATCTAGGCCATGAGCAGAGGCCATGTAAAATTGTAATTATATCAAAATGTATCTATGTCAAAATTTGTTTGTTTTGTTATAGGAAGGTAGTAATGTTGGATGTTCAGATTGTGGAAGAGACATGATGCTTTCACAACAATTTTTTGTTATAAAAATTGAATTTTCATGACAACAACCCAAGGTGGGAGTTGTATATTGTGTTACTTATTAGACTTAATTTAATTAAAAACCAATCATAATTAGTATCGCTAGATTCAGTTGAAAACAGAGAATCTAAATGTAATAATGGCATACAAATTGTGAGTACTAATGTAAAACTGTTTGATAAATACCAGTGTAATTTTTGAAATATCCTTAGTATGAAGAATAAGAAATTCGTTCTAAAAGCTTCTACGGAAGTGAAAATTGTTCCATGACATTCCATTTCGTTTATTCTCGAACATTCTAGAAAGAATTTTTACACAAATATACCGGAAGTCGATGAAAACAATCAGCCTGAATTAGTATAAAAGAGAGACCAAATTCGACCCAAAGACACTTGAAACTTGAACTCCAGAACTGATGCATCACCCACGACACTGATCAACGCAGCTAAGGCGAAACCGAGAGGCGAGAATTCGACAAGACACGAAGAGAGGCTTTTTCCCGTACATAGACATACCGACTGACTTAACCTCAACGAGAATCTACGCCAAATGTGTTGCTGAAATAGACCAGCGACACGGCAAATTTTAATAGAAATCACGCAGCCAGAACGTCCACGGCCCAGGAGGGACCAAAACTTTAAATAGAGAACGAATTCTGCTGTGTTCGCATAGACTGACTAACTTGACAATAATCCCCTTAACGTAAACAAACAACACACAAAGCCTTTCTCGACACTGCATGGGAATCAGCGCTGCGGTGGCCGATTTCTGAATCAACGCTAAACAGATGATTCGTAGTGGCGGCGTTTGAACGATAATCTACTGCCAAACGTTTTTAAAAAAAGTGCGGAAATAGTATACGATCGCAACTTTGACTTAAAATAGATTCAGTGCACACAAGAAGAGGCGAGATTGAAAAACTACCCAAGAGGAGTGTCCAGTGCGATTAATTATTCATTGGAACGTGAGTTACCAAAATTAAAGTCATTTTTTACCTGGTTACATTTATCACACAGTTGTACTTCACACGCCACATACACACCTTCAAATCACTTAATTTTTCTTGTAAGGCATCTAGTTGATATGTCTTGGTAGTTCAAAGGAGTCACGTCCTGATAGTAAAGATTTTTTCACATATTAAACTCATGCTTTTCAACTGAGTAAAAAATTTTAAAACGCTAGCCGATACTTGATTGGATATATATAAAATTGTCAATAATAATAATAATAACTTGTGAATTTTTTATTAACTCTGCAATTGTATAATTTTTTATGAATGTTAGTCCTTCAGACGATTTGTTTGTTTTTGAAGAATCATTAAAATTACCTGATTTCTTTCAAGCTAAACTGACTTGTTTATATTTTTTCATAGAAGTAAGATTTAGAAAATTTTAATTACTTTAATAATCACATTTTATTCTTGGAACAAACGATTCCAAGTGGCGCCCACAAAAAATATAGTATTAAGTTGTGTTACAGGACTACATCACCGCAGAGGATCCAGTCAACAGTAAGTAACAAAAGTGCGCGGAGGTAACGCCCGACATTTTACAACACAATTACTACACACACATCTTTTTTCTTTTCGTTATAAATTGGCAGCCCAACTAGTGAGGCTTGAAAAGACGGAACAAGCCCGGCAACTACCAACATATTAAAATGCCGCAACCTAAGGGAAAAAAGGCGAAGAAGAATGTGGAACCCGAGTTAAGTGTGGAAGACGGAGACGCAGTACAAATGGAGGAAACGGAATTAGAACCGCCCACACTAGAAATGGAAAGACCGGTACAAACGGCAGACGAATTAGAGGAGCAAACGGGAGAAGAACCCATACAAATGGTAGAACAAACAGAGAAACCCGAACCAGAGAAAATAACAGGAAGCGTTGACGCGAATATATTAATGATGATGCTCCAAAAAATGGAAGAAACAAATAAAAATACTAATGAGAAGATGTTCCAAAAAATGGAAGAAATGAACAAAAATACAGAATCTCTGAAAGAGGATATGAATAAAAATAGACAGGAAGAAGGAAATAATAAAATCCCTGAAGGAGAAATTAGACAAAAAGATAGAATCTTTAGGGGAGAATATAACCGAGAAAATAAATGACAATGGGAAAAAGCTAGAGCTATTTCAGGAGGAGAATAAAAAGTGTATAGATTCCCTGAAAAAAGAGATTAGCATAAAGTACGAAACAGTAAACAAAAAGATCGATGATAATAAAATCGATAGTGACAGGAAGGTCGAAAACATGGAGAAACAGTTGGAAAGATTACAGGAGGGAAATAATACACGTTTCGAAAATATAGAGGAACAAACAGTAGAGACCAAAGAAGATGTTAGAAATCTCGAAAACATGGTAAGGCAGAACCAAGACGCCATCATGCAGGAGGTGGGAGAAGTACAGAAAGACGTTAGCGAGAGGATGCAGAAAACATATGACATCGCTAACAGGCTGGATGAACAAATAAAAACTAACAAATATAGTATACTGGAAATAGACCAGAGAGAGAAGAACCTGCAGGAAAGATTAGAGGCGCTGAGAGACACACCCATACTAAATACTCATACGTGTCATAAAGCGTTACAACGTATGATAATTAAATTTTTTACAGTAAATACTTAGATTTTCTCTTTTAATGTTTACATAAGATTAATCGTCTTTGAAAAGTCTCTTTTAGAAGTGTGTAAAGTAACATATATTATTAACCCTCGATAGACAGGCTATCGAGTCACCTTTACAATGGAATATAGAAACCTCGTCCTGGGGCTGTCCGTCTTGGGAGTCCTTGTAGTCGGCGTCATCATCCGGTCGAGTCTTTGTCAAGAAAAGCTAGGATGTTCACAGAGGAGATTGGAGCTTCTTGGGTGTATGGATTGCAGATTCTCAGATGTCCTAAACAGCGTCTTATGCCTGGTATTCGTGTCTCTATGAAGTTCCTGTAGATCACATCTCCAGGAATGATGTTGAAAGTGTAGTTACTTCTTGAAGGGAGTCGTCATCTTGTTTAACACTATTTCTGTCTTTTGTGTTACATATTACGTCTTCTTGTTATCACATATTTATACTTATTGGTACATAACACACGCTTTTAGCAGTAGTATCTAGTATACTATATTTAAATTAAAACAAATAAATTAGCAACATTTTGTCAGAGCTTTCGCTCGTACGTCTGCACTCCGTGAAGTCAACATAGGGAGAGAGCGTTTTTCTGCTCGCTTCGACTGGTACTTAACAAAAGGGAGAGGGGCAACTACTCCGCGAGAATATAGTCCCTATCTTTATTTAAGTTAACATTTTTAATTACAAAACTAATGCCTTAATAAACAAATATAATTTAAGTGAGTTATTCTAACGACTATTTGTGTCTTCAGATTTTTAATTATTAACATTAGGGTTTTTATCTTATTCTAAATTACAGACGACTCGGTAGACACGTCGAGTCCGGAATTAACAGGTCACCGCATGATAACAGCAAAGGGTTAAATATGACAATAATAACTTTGACAAAATTTTCCCTTTTTATTAGTGTTTCTTGGGACCTCTTAATTACTTCTTATTCTCATACTGAGTACATACAGGGGTTTTAGGTATTATAGTGAGATTTAAAATTGCTTAATCGCTCGCCAACTTAATTTTTAATTTTTTTTTTTGCGATTACTGTTACAATTTAAATCGTCACATATTAAATAGAAGGGAATTTTAACAGAAGTCTGAATATAGTGTCAATTTTTAGAGGTTATAAAATTTTAGGACACGAGGGAAGTAAACAAACTGAAAACAAACTATAATAATCCGCACAATGTGTTGGGTGTGGGAATTTTAATACCAATGCAAATGAAACGTTTACTATTAAAATTAACTTTAAGTGCACTATTGGCAAAAAAATTAAACTAAAAATATAAGTTGATTATAAAAGGCTATATTGAGAATTTTGTAAGAGAAATTTTATTGAAAATACCAATGCTGTACCGTTAATAATATGGCAGGTTTAAATATCTCTCAGCACTCTTTTTTTTTGGCCATCTTCAAAAGGTTTTAAATTATATTTCATAAAAAAAATATCCATAATTTTATTAGCTTTGTACGTATGTGTAAAGTATTAGACAGACGTAGGCTTGCAGGTATCCATACGATTTTACGCAATCTTAAAATCTGGGACTAAATTATTTCTCTTATAGGAATTATGAGTACACATTTAACTATAAAATTATATAATATATTGGAAATATATCTTCTTCTTCTTCTCCTCTTTAAGAATTAGATTATATAAACCGGTTTTTATCTTGGGTAAGATCCCATCCTTTATTCTTTTTTGTCTAGTCTCTATTGATTACCTCTTGTTCTTTTCTGACCCCGACGCTACTAGAATAATTGAGGGCTATGATGTCTTCCTTTTTTCATTCTAATTTCTTAATTTTGGGTGGTGCACTTAATCTTAGAGTGCTTACTGATGCCGTATATGAAACGTTCAGTGTCAGAATAACCGATACAAAGCCACCAATTCCTATCTCAGAAAGAAAAGGGTGAGAGCGAATCGCCTGCTTCCCAAAACAAGGGTCTTCCGGCTAAAATATGGTAACCCTGGTTCTCCTGGTAGAGGATTGTGCAACAGGCTAGTAACCTGTTTATGTAAAACTTTATAATACTTGTAGTGTCCAAAGCAGCTTCGTAGTAAGGTCTGGAAACTGAAGTAGTAAAATATTGACAATGAATAAAGATTTGAATTAATGGATTTGCAGAAAAGTTAAAGATAGCTACATGGAATGTCAGAGGAATCAGCGGTAAATAATTAAAAATATTTTCAAAATAAAACGGAATATAGAATTATTCTGTGTTTTACAACCGTTATTTTACTGAAAGTAATAGTAGAGTATTCTTTTTATATTTCTGATAAACGAAAATTATTTAATTTTAAAATTTACTAACTAATAAATGTATTTCTGGTACTACCAGCCGATTGCATATATTGCAATGGGCAGGACATATCACTAGGATGGAAGGCAACCGAATACCTAGGAAAGTACTGTTTAGTCAAATCTAGGGTAGGAGGCCTGTCGGAAGACCCAAGCGTCGCAGGATTGACGCAGTGGCGTGGGATGATGATAGTGTACTTAAAATAAAACGATGGACATCGATCGCTAAGGACAGGGAAAAATGCAGGCGGATGATTATGGAGGCTAAGGTTCGACTTCCACCTGTGACGCCATAGAAGAAGAATAAATGAATTTCGTTTCAAATACTGAAAGATTTCTGTAGCTCAGCGAATTTATTAGTTACACTTTGTGTATATGTCGACCGGCAGTACGGCAAAACAGCTGATCAGTTCTGTTTGTCAGGAAAAATGGCTTTAGCAGAAATCGATAGGTGCTAACGATATCCTCTACCTAATTTATGAAACAATAAGCATAAGTGCTTCGGTGTGTTACTAAAGCAGAATCTGTATTTACGGATTATAAAAAGAATAAATTGAAGGAACACAAGAAGTATGTAGGCCTAACTTACATGACATGTAAAATTCATATGTATACAGGAGACGTAATTGCGGGTAATATAACAGCCACAAGAAGAAGTCTACTCTGTTTCTTCGTAATTATGATTTCAATTGTCTTTGTTTAAGAAACATACTCCACTTTCAACTTAAAGTTTAATGTATCAATAGGTATTTAGCAAGGGTAATCAAGACTGCGGCTGACATGTTGTATGTCTTCATTAGACAAACTATTGCGTGTGATAATTTATATCCTGCTACCAGGTAACTATTCTAACTTAGTGTTATGTTACTCCCTAGACTTTCCCTCTCCTCCCTTCTAACTCACTCACTCTCAGCATATTTTTATATGTTTTCTATTGATTTATCTAAATGTCTTCTATATTATATTTCTGTTCACCGTAGGGAAATTTAATACATTAGGGTTCATGTCTGTTAATTATGCTCAGTACAGTAATATGAAAGCGTACCGTTAGGAAACTATACGACAAAGCTTTGCGCGTATGTAATTAATCTTGCTTTTCAACTCAATTACTTCTGCGACTTCTAGTTATCGCTGACAACCCCGCGGCTGCTTGCATGACAACACAAAACAATGGAGTCTTTCATTACACAACAAATGGTATTTACTATTATTGCAAACACACAACATCATACATCATTGTTATCTTTATTTATATTGTGTTTATAGCTTATTATCAGTCGCAAATGTTACATCAACAATAAACAGTCATTACGATTTTACAATATAAGAACTATTTATTATTGCATAAGCAAGCCGGTTCAATTTATCAGTCATATTACAGTACTTACATACATATATCTAGATTCTGTTGTAATAAATTTTGTAGGTTTATATATTTCGCTGTTACACATGAAATCGTTATTATCAAATTAAAGAACACATAATAAATCAGCTGTGAATAACAGTTACTGAGCTTGTGGAAAGTTAGACTATAAGACTAGGCGCAATGATTTTAATTTAAGTAGTGTTGTAGACTGTGTTGTGTTAAGTGATAGTGCAGTGTTACGGAAAAGAATTTAGTGTTCTACTCATAAAGAACAAGAAAACTAATAAAATATTTCTTCTCTTCTTTTTCTTCTACAGAAAAGGTGTCTGAACAAAAAAAACTTCATTTATTCTTACTGATGAAGGAAATAAATAATTTAAATATTTACTACTGTAGTCTTCAAAGATGTGAAAGACGTTTGATGTAATTGCGTTTTACTATTTATGCGGCCTTGAGAAAAGTGGAAGGCAGCTTTCTGTTTGTCGTGTTTGTGTAGAGCAAAATTAATATATAATTGAGAGTGCTTGCTAATGGCAGTTGCATTACGCCTTTGCTGCATAAATGCCGTTTGATATTTCTTGTTTGGTTGTGCTATAATCAGTGTACAGCTTTGTCACTTGTGTAATTCAGTGAACAGCGTTGATTATACTGTGCAGAACATCTCTTTGCCACCCCTCTTCTAGTAGGTCTAAGTTTGCGCATGCTAAGTAACCTATTTTAACTATAAATTTGTGCATGTTTTGTACATTCTGAAATTATCATCATCATCATCATCATCTTCTTAACGGTTTCAGGGTTTAGCGGCCTGTTTCTATTCTACAGTCTACCTTTTCTTAGGTCTACCAACTTTCCTTCTGCCTCTAGGGTTGTGATCTTTCCCCATCTTTGGTATTCTACTTTCTTCCATTCTATCTATGTGTTGAATCCATTTTTTTCTCTATTCTTTAATCCTTTCATTAACTGCAAAATATCTAAATCACTTCTTATCTTCTCATTTCTTATATGATCTTGTCTATTACACCTTTTAACTGATCCCATAAATTTCCGTTTTACTTTTTGTATCTTCTGTTCTTTTTTCTTGTTTATGACCCAAGTTTCAGAACCATACAGAAGTGTAGGTATTGCTGTTGTTTTATAAAATTGTTTTGGGTTTCTTTTCTACACTTATATCCCAACGTACTCCATATCGTTCCACACATTCTTGTGACATTCATTACTTTATTTTCTATATCACTATCTTGATCATAACTAGTGTCACGTCCAAGATAGTTGAAATGTCTTACTTGTTCTATGCATATTTTGGTCCGAACCGGTTTATCTCCTATAAAGGCCATGACTTTTGTCTTTGATTCAGATATGTTACATATACATTATTTTCCTGCTTTATGTAAGATGTTTATTGATCGCTGGAGATTGTCTTATCAAATGACAAATATAGCTTAGTCATCCCCGAAGAGGATGGTTTTCAAGCTTTTATTTCGGTGGATTTTTATACCGTCAGGAGATTGTTTATAATAAACGTAGTTGGAAGTAACGCCCTTCTTCGAGAGATATTTTGTTGAAATATATTGAACACCTCAAGCAAAAAGTCCATTTGTGTTCATCTGATAACGTCGGGTCTGATGCAAGACCCTCAATTTGCCCCGCCATGTAGGGCGGAATCCAACCTTTTGGCTGAGACTTCTGCCACCTTAAGTAGGGGCAAGACGGCGATATAGGGTAACCACATATGTCGCAATGTACTCACAAATACACCAGCAAGAACTTTTTTAGAATGAAAGCGATGATAAAATGTGTCTCCGGCTCTGAATTAGAGTTCAGCTTTATTCCCGGTGCCAGTGATCTCAACGACCTCGGTGACATTACAGAGATCTTGCGAAGGTTAAAGAAAGATTGGCAAAATGCGTACCAACTAAAGTAACCACGGTTCAGAGTAACTTATGATTCTTTGGTATCCATTATGGACAGCATCTTGCATTGAAACATAAACGGTTACATTATGTGAATCGTATAGTTCCAAAACCATCTCCATAAATTTGCAAAAAACTGTTTTATTTGTTGTATGTAAAGTTTGTATTAATATCTAACGGGTGAGTGTTTTATATCACCAAACTCGGCTCATTTCTGTAGAAAAACGAGATGCAAAATGTAGCTTCTGTTTCAAAACAAGCCATCTTTAGTAGTTTCAAACTAGAATTGTCACTGAACACCATAACAGTGTTCTATTTTAAGAGGTTATGATGTCTGTTGCTGTTTTCTTCTGTGCATTTACCACGTTGACTGTTTTGGTTTACTTTAGTTTATTAAGTTCTTTTATTACTTCAAGTTTCTGTTTATCTGTTTAATGTTTGTATTGTAAAGTTTTGTACAACTGATAGAAAGTACGTTATTATATTAAGAAAATAAATTAGAAACATATAAGTGAAATTGAGTGCAACCCTACTTTAGTCTCTGTACTCATAAACTGTTATCAATATTTGTTTTGCTAGTTATAAAATGTATCTACTCCAATAATATTTAAATTGTTAATAAGCCTGTTTGTTTATATCAGGCACGTAGCAGGGTATACTCTCTATGTTCATAGAAGAAACACTTGTATACGGAAGGACCTGAATATTATGAGTATACGCGACATGTTTGCCCAGTATCGGCTGAACTGGTAGGTACATTTTTTCCGAATGGATAGCCGCTGCATCCGCAAACAACTCTGGAACTATAAGCCAAAGGGACGTAGCTGTGTGGGACGTCCGAGAAAGCGCTGGAGTGACCAGCCCTAGACTTTCCCTGTTTGAGAGCGGAACAAATCATCCTTAGTTTAATCCTTCCAGTTGATGATGATGATGATGATATCACATGCACATCATTAGCGTAATACAACAGGACGCCACTTATACACGTTGCGGGTACCAGTAATAAATATAAGATTGTACAAGGAGAAACGTGAGCAAGGGTTAGTGAAACATGATTCGAATACACAATTCAAAGTGATGTTTATATTCATGGGTTTTACGTTCAAACTGAAAACAGTCTGTTTATGTAGAGATGATACAAATATTGAGAGTGAAGTCTATCTTCAAGGACGACAACGTTACACGATTGAGTTGGAATTGAGTTATGTTGGCCTGATACATTGTGTGAAAGCCATGAACATTCTCCTCACTTTGATGTATACCCGTTGGTGCGGTCTCTACTACAAAACAACCACTGATTTTCCCTCGGTGGGTGTATACGCGTGGTGTATTAGTACAAGTGATGTTGTCTTTTCTATGAAATGTAATATTGTTTTGCTATTTCTCTTGATTCATCTAGCTCTGGCTCTAAGAATTTTAGAAGTGACAATTACGAGCTTTTACATTTCTATGAGAATAGTGAGCATAGGTAGTTTCTGCTTGCACATGACGAAAACTTCGGAATAATTTGGAAAATAATTTTTCGACGGACAGAAAATATAAATATACATTGTATAAATAAATATATGTATGTATAAATAAATACAAAATGTAAATGTTTGGTTAAACGTAAATAATTTTTTATCAGTCTCTAAAATAACAGAATTTATCAAGCAACAGAATACATTATACATCATGTGTCGTTATATCGTACTTCTCCCCCCCATGATACTATCATTAACTACGACCAAGCAGATGCATTTTTGTTTGCATGCGTTTACCATAAAGTCAACTGGAATATATAAGAATAATTTTCCTGTGCTTACACAGTAATCACTCAGGCACTAATCAGTGTAAAAGATTTTAGTAAACTACAGTAAATAGGCGTATGTAATTATACAATTGCAATTAATTCTTAGTGTGATATAAAGAAGTTAATTGTT
Source organism: Magicicada septendecula (assembly GCA_034769895.1). NCBI lineage: Eukaryota > Metazoa > Arthropoda > Insecta > Hemiptera > Cicadidae > Magicicada > Magicicada septendecula. The sequence goes on along the minus strand of CM068374.1, from coordinate 36,202,000 downwards.
TTTTTATATATAAAATGCATAAAAATTAAACGTTTTAATGATTTAGAAAATTTAATGCCATTAATGACCGCTACTATTATTATGTATTGTTAATTTAAATGAGATTTTTAAACGAAATGAGTCAATATCTCTTGACCTGTTTAGTTGTTTTTTAGTTTCTCTATCTTTCAAGAAAACCACATTCAGTTCAAGTAACATTGTTACTTACTTCTGCAGTAAATGACTTCTGGCCTAACGTTTAAGACAGTAACCGTTTCTATTTCGTTAGACTAAAGCTTCTACAACTGCGCGTATAGCGTTCCCATTCCACTGTACGCTACCCTCTGTTAAACGTTGTAAGGGAATCTGACGCTCATTAGCGTTGCCCAGTCTCTCCCTGCGGCTTACAGCTTCCTGTCAGGATTTTACCCTTCATTGAGTTAGACGGACGTCTCGATGTCCATTCATTACTCTGACTGCTGCGTTGTGATTTGACCAAATTTAACAAGAGTCCAAGACAATAGTTGTAGTTGTAGACAGTATTATTTTACAAGAAAATATGGTAAACGCGACGTTACAGTAATTATATTTGATATTTATGAAGTCACTAAATAAATGACAAGACTAACGGCTAACAAAATAATATCAATCAGTTTAATTTTTAAATGTTTTTAACATTGTTTAAGTTTTACGGAAGTTAAATAGTATTAACTTAACGTTGTAGTTTGTAAAAAAAATACAATTTAAATGGCCATTATGTAAGTTCTTAATAATTTTGCGTTTGTTTTGATATAGTGTACACAATATTCAGATGAGGAATTCAGCAGAAATTGTGCTGGACTTTTTAAAATTAAAAATAGAAAAGAATTTTGTAAACGTGGTTAATTTTGTAACGTGGTTAACAGCTTTTTGCCAGAATATTTTATACTGAAACCGTAATGATTATTTAAAGGAATCTACTCTAAAAGTGTGTCCAGTAGACTCAAAAAGTGACATCTGAAGATAATAAAATTGGATAGTAGAAGCGTGTAATTGTATCTGTTTATTACTTACGTTTATGTAAAAATAAACTTATTCATGTCCTATCACTATTTTTCATTATTTAGTAAAAGTAAGAAACGATTTTGTAATAGTCAGTTTTTTTGTATTGGCCTAATATCGTGGGGGAATATTACGTTAATGAAATTTCTGAAAACAATATTTCATATAATAATGTGTATTATGTATTATATTTCTGTTAAGTGGATAATATTATCTTTTGTGAGATAGTACATAATATTCTAGAACAAAATAATCAAATGTTTATATAGTCCAGTCGCCAGAGATTTTGACTTGATAAAAAATTGGGGCAAAGCAATATTTGGTGCACGTGTTAAATAAACGTTAATAATTAATATAAAAAAATCTTTGCATGTTTACCTTTCTAGGGTTTTCTGAAAATGGTCTGGAAAAATCGTAAAGACAGATTTTCTTAAAGCACTACGTAAATATGTACAGTTGGAAGAAATAAAAAGGTGTATATTGAAGAGCAAACAATTTCCTTCAGAAAGTCTCCTTACATATTTTTACGTTAATGGAACTGTTTTGCTGAAAATTGGTAATGATGAGCGCTGCGTTTTAAAAAGAGCGTTTGCCCCCGATCTTGCGTAATTCGCTAAATTAGCCAGGCGCGTCTATTCAAAAATATCATAACTTTCTTTAATCTAAGCGTAGCCAGTTAAATAAAAGCTAGTTTTGAAGAGGAACAGTATTGCTTTTAAAATTTGTTGATTTTTACATAAATATTTTATTTGAACATAAAGAATATAGTGTATAAATATTTACTGTAGATACAAAAAGAAGTGAAACCACAAAATTACAAGTACTATACAATAAAAATTAAAAAAAAATAGTAGTTCTTTACTAATTTACCTTTAAAAGAGATAAAATTTTTATTTTATAATAATGAAAACTACTTTTGAAGTTGTTATTTAAAAAAAAAACCTTTTCAAAAGTGAGGATTTCGACGTATTTTAAATTTACTCTAAAATTCACAGTTTATCTGCCTTTATTAATCTTAAAAATAGAGATATCGAAATACAAAAAATTGTATTTGAAAGCTGCAAGTGTTCTGCATCACAAACTACACTCATGAAAATTAAAATCATTTTCAAAATTAAAAAAATAAATAGAAATTGTGTATACTAAAAAAAGGTGCCTCCTTTGCGTTACATACATGTATCTTTTAAGTGGGTTTATTTGAGTACTTGAAATTAACGTTACAGCTACTACAATGCTAAATCTATCTGTTCATGTTATTTCTCTTACCTGATTATACATATACTCTAAAAACAAGACCCTAGAAAACAGGTAAAATTTTTAAACGGCGCGGCGTTCTATTCCTCTCGAGTGTGCAACTGTAAATGTAGCTGCGCGCGCAACACCCATTGTTGTGGTGTGCCATACAAACATCTGCTATACAAGAACGGAGCAGTAACGCAGTTGATATTTCTTCAAAGGTTATAATCAAAACATTACAAATATTTTTGTTTTTATCATATAAAACAGGTAAAAAAAATTGCAGTTTAAAGTTTTTGTTTACACTTTTTATACATGCTAATATTTATTTATTTGTGAACACGTGTAGTGGAGTCAAAATAAAAATCAAATGTGAATTGTTTTGGGAGTCGATTTTTTGTATGCTAAATTGGTTAATGTTTTGTTGTTAATGTGCTAATAGTTAAGTTTTGTGTAAAAACAACCAGTTTATTTTTTTATTAACAATTTAAGTTGCAAAATAGCGTTTTTATAAATAGCTTTGGACCTAACAAGCCGATTTTAATGTGAATTTTTTTCAGTATTCTATAATAAATTAAGAACATTTCTAGCCTTAATACGAAAGTCGATATTATTATTATTATTAATAAATAAATAAAGTGGCGATGGCGTTTATAAGCAAATTGCTGTTGTTTTAACACAAATTAATGAAAGTTGATAAAACTTGAGGGAAAGGTAACCTCTGTGGAGTACTATAAACCCCACAAATTTCATATTCAAATGTTGAATATAACCTCAAAAAAATCGCAATTTACAAAACAACTTTGAGTGCTCATAAAGTATGGCAAGATTGTGGCACAAAGGTGTACGACGGCTTAAATTGAAGCTTATTAAAAATACTTTCGGGTGGTTAATTAACTAAATTTTTTGGCCTTTCTGACACCATTTTTTGACCATTTAAAAAAATTAAACGTAAAGAACTGCATTTTTTCTAAAAAAAAATTATTTGTACTGATCATTTTTTACATACATTAAAAGTTTATAAAAGGCACATATTTAAAAAAATAAATTTGGTAAAAACGGTGGATTTAAAATTGAAAATGAAAAAATTTTCAAAAGAGATATTGTGACTTCACTAGTGGTGAAGTTTTAAAGAATACTTTTTTTACTTAACATAAGTGCTACATAAGGTTTTTTGATTTTTAGGTATTAAATATGGACCAGTGTGATACTGAAATATGTTTTATTTGTAATGCTGATCTTTGTATTGAAGATACAGAAAAAGTGACTCGAGGACTACCGAATTTAATAAGAGTTAGCTCTGAGAGAAACGATGGAAAATATGAAATGTTAAAAAAAGTTGATTCAATTTTAGTACACAGGAAATGTCGAGAAAAATATAAGTTAAAAAGGAATGATGTTTTGTGTTATAAGGATTTAGGCACTTTGTCGAAAAAAAGTAAATATAGCCCAGTCAAGAGTAAAGTCAGAAAGAGTAAAAAATTGTTTGGTTTCAAAAAACTTTGTATAATTTGTGGATTAGATGCCGATAAAATTAATATGAGATTAAGTATTAATCAACGCAAAAATATTTCCATAATTCAAAGTCCTACTTTTAAAGAAAAATTATTAGAAATGATTGCAGAACATAATGACGAATAAGGAAAAGCAATTCTACGACGAATTTCTTGTGATGATTTGGTAGCTGTACAAGCGAGATATCACCGCAGTTGTCACAAAAAAGTGTTAAACAGTTACACTAGTGACACGACCCAAGGATGTAAAAATCTCACGTCAAATGGAATTGATTTTTGATTATTTAAGTGACAGTGATGGTACCCAGTTTACGCTCACAGAATTAATTGCATTAATAGGTAAATATATTGCTTAATTATAAATTATAATTATACTACTTTTTAAATTAAATTTTCATGTTTATTTTATTTAATATCTAATTTTCTTAAACAGGCCATGATGCTTGTCATCCAAATACCATTATTGCTAAATTAAAAGAAAATTATGGCGATTGTATAAGATTTATATCCAGAAAAGGTGGTTCAACCCTCATATGTCTTGTAGATCGTGAATACAATGTCATGCGTCAAGTATGGATAGCCTCAAAAAAAAAAAATGAAAATGAAGAAAAAAGAAAAATCTAAAAATCTGCAGCAGCAATTATTCGAAACGATGTTAATCTGAAGAAAAGTAATACAGAATTTTAACCTCCAAGTGATAATATATTCCAAAATATTAATGAGAATATCCCAGAATCCCTTCAGTTTCTGATAGAAGAAATAATTTTAAAAAATTAAAACGGTGATATTAGTTCATATGAAACAAAATGCACAGCAATTACTCATTCAATTATGAGTTGCATAAGACCTAGAACCTTTCTATCACCATTGCAAGTTGGTCTGTCTGTAATGTTGCATAGGAAATTTGCTTCAAAACGAATTACAGATATATTGTCGCATCTGGGAGTGTGTTCATCATACAAAGAAGCAACACTTTATGAGGATAGTGTATTGCTTAGTCCACGTTCTCCATTTAGATCTGGTTGTTTTGCACAATAGGCATTTGACAATTCAGATATTAACATCAATACTATAGACGGGAAAAATACTTTTCATAGTATGGGAGGTATTATGATTGTAAGTCCCAGAGATTGTTATTATAACAAAGTTCCCTTAAAACGATTGACAGTTAAGCCTACTGCAAAATAAATCAGCAAAATTTACAAAATACCATTCCAAATTTTTGAAAATATTAATACACATGCACTTCAAAACATTGTTTTTGAAAAAGTAGATAATCCGAGTTTTAATAATATAGATTTTTTTTAATGCTGACTTGCTTTGGATTTATGGAGTGACCAAACCAGGCATTACTGGCTGGAATGCCTTTATGTCCAAGCTTTTGGAAAATATGACTTATACATTATCTAGAATTGTTTGCTTGCCTTTTGTATACTCTCCTCCAACTGACAAAAATACAATATACACCGTTTTAAAATACGCTGTAAAGCTAGTGAAAAACTTAAATCTATTTAATTGTTTTGTTACTTTCGATCAACCTTTGTATCAGAAAGCGTTTGAAATGGTCCAATCCTCACCTGATGATGATATACATAATGTCATAATGTTACAAGTCCAGCAATGGCTCGGCAATGATCTAATACCAAAAACTGGGGTTGGAATGTTGGAGAAATTTTAACGCCTATAAAAATGACACAGCCAGCTGCCCCAAGATTTTTATTAAAAATGATCTTTTGTAATTGCAAAACTGGCTGCAAAAAAGGATCGTGTACATGCAGAAGCGCTGGTCTTTTATGTTCATCGGTTTGTGGTACATGCTCAACTGAAACTTGCAAAAACTTTCCAATTTTTGACGAGATTGATTTTGATGATAATGACTTTGATGATAGTGAGGAAAAAATCCTCGAAGAAGAAGAAGAAGAAGAAGAAGAAGAAGAAGAAGAAGAAGAAGAAGAAGAAGAAGAAGAAGAAGAAGAAGAAGAAGAAGAAGAAGAAGAAGAAGAAATCACTAACTAAATTATCAACATAAATAATTTTTAAAATTCCAAATTTAAAAAAATGTATATATTCTTGTATAACGTTATTTTGTTTGTATTCGTTTTACCTTTTATTAAAAAGAGAGCTTTTCTTTGAAATATTTTATTTATTACTGGAGGATTTGCCCGGCTTTGCTTGGGAGAAAGTGGTGCCATATTCTTACTTGCTAGGAAATTCACTTTAATTTGATACCATTTATGCTGTTTTTTTCACACCCACCAAGCAGGGAGGGGATATTTATAATAATCCAAATTAATATGCACGTCAAATTGTTACTTACATTGAAATTCCCTTTAATTTGATACCCCACGTGCGGTATTTTCATATTTTCCATTTTTGACATCACCCCTCCTCCAATTCCACCAATTATTGAGCCCCGGAGACCAAAAATTTTAATAGCGCGTATATGCATGTCACATACGGTATTTCATATTTTCCATTTTTGACACCCCTCCATTACAACCCATTTATTGAGCCCCAGGGCCCAAACATATTTAATAGTACGTATTTGCATGTAAAATTGTTACTTGCATTGAAATTCCCTTTAATTTGATACCCCACAGTATTTTCATATTTCATATTTTCCATTTTTGACATCCCCCCCGGGCCCAAAACACCTATCTTATGTTGGTTCTATCGTTGCGTAAAAAATTTGTGCCAAGTTTGGTGGAAATCTGTCCAGTGGTTTTTCATTTTTCCATTTTTGACCTCCCCCAAAACCACCCATTTATTAAGCCCCAGGGCCCAAGAATTTTCAATAGTGCTTATATGCATGTAAAATTGTTACTTGCATTGAAATCCCCTTTAATTTGATACCCTACATGCGGTATTTTCATATTTTCCATTTTTGACATCCACCAGGGCCCAAAACACCTATGTTATGTTGGTTCTCCCGTTGCATAAAATACTTGTGCTAAGTTTTGTTGAAATTGGTCCAGTGGTTTAGTAGGAGATGTGGAATATAAATACACACAATGACTTTTATGTACATTAAGATACACATATTTAATAATATTATTCAACAGAGGAAGATTTGTTAAAATCGACCATTCCGTCTATCGATTTAATACTCCAAACGATGAAATAATAACAAAATCGTTATTTTGATTTTATTACTATTAAAATTGGAACTGTTTTAAACAAAAAGAATGAAGACTTTATCATGAGAAAATGGTTTATTTAGTAGTAAGGAAAGAAATTCACGTAATGTAAACGCTTTTATCGATTTTACCGCGCGCTGCCCTTAAATAAGGGATTTTTTTAAAAAGTCTGACCTTATAAACATGCAAAGATGAGTTTAAACCGATATTTAGACCTTTTTCAATAACTATACCAAATATCACTTTGCCTCAATTTTTTAAGAAATTTTACCGTTATTTTTACTCTGGCGACTGGACTTGACTGGACTGGAATTGATTGTATCACAACGATTTGGATTCTCATTATAACACAAAATTCGAATTACGACTGAAGTAAATCGTAAGAATTTACTTATTTAGTAAATAAATAAGAAATGTTTTTCCATACTTCGAGGAACAAAGGATTGTATTTTAATCGGAACAGGCGTTTAGTCTAATCTTGGAGGAGAAAGTACAGAATATGTATATAAATTCTACAAACTCTCTGTAAAATTTAATAAAAATACCTTTTTTCTTATAAAGTGCTTAAATTTTTAATTAAAAATATCTTCGTTGTTTTAATAAAAAATTATAAAATTACTAAACATGTCAGGTTTAGACATGTCTAATGTCTAGTGTTTATGCATGTTAGGTTTACTAAACATGTCTCATAGACATTGTGTTTGTTTTGTCTCATGTGATAAATATAGAGCTGAACTACACTGAGCAGCAAACTTTTGTGTCAGACTTTAAGACAATAAAACATAAAGTAACTGACAAGTTAAAATGTCCGTGTTACGTAGGTCTCACGGATCGTCGTATTGTACAATGGAAACAAAATACTGACACCAACGCTACAGATTACCAACTTTCACAAATACAGTTCGAAATCAACAAGGTGTTCTCACAGAATAAGTTAAGTTAAATTTGTTAACACGCTGTTATAATGTCAATTGTTAAAGTTCCGCCCGAATCATAACAAGCATTACTTTGCACTAACCCGCAGCAGTTACTTGATACGCACTCTACAATATCACCAGGTGTAAGTAACTTCTTTTGTGTTACGAAAAGATGAATAAAAATACAACTTCTGTTAAGAACTAAAACCTTCTTCTAAGGTCTGATCTAATTTGGATACACATGTAAAAGTAAATGGGAATAATATTTTTTATAACTGTTACTTTACTCACAACAGTAGACATAATATTTGTGTAATATGCAGTTACCTTTTAATTGCTAAAATTCTTACGTTATATTCCTTGCGTCAAGTAACTGAAAACCGAATTACAACAGAATGAGACGTTATATCACGAAAGGTCGCCAGAATCTTGACATCTGTCACTGTCAGCAGCATGTGGCTATGGTTTGACAGACGTGACACATTGCTGCGTGTGTCGTATACATGTCTACGCGTTGTTGACACACTTTGCAATGACGTGATGTGACATGACGGTAGACACGTGACGTGATGTGGCGTTTCCGGACACGTGTCAGGACTGTAATAATTTTGGCGGCTAAACGCAAGTTGTGATTACGTAGAACACACGATAACACAATTTAAATCGTCTGTTCCAGTGGTTTTCATCTGGCACCATGTCAGGCCGCTGTAGCGTTGGCAGTTGGTTACATTGGTGAGTTGATCTTTGTTTTCAACTGTTGCGAACGCCTGCTCAAATCTGTGTATTACAATGGCAGATCATCATCACTGTTGCAATTTTTCCTAAATTTTGTCTTCTCCAATTATTTCCTCTTAGTACTCTATTTTGAAAGGTGATCAATCTGAGAAACAATAGTTCTCTATAGTTTTAAGATATGGGCATGCATGCAAACGTTTACAAAAATTTACAGGCATAGCACAAATGCAATGCACAGAGAAGGGCATTGAAAATGCTTCAATAAATCTAAAAAATGTATATATTTATGTTCATTCACCAATCAATGAATTCATTCTTCATTCACCAATCAATGAATTAATTCTTCATTTACCAATGTACAGATTATAAGTTAAATGTAGTCGCATTCATAAGCGAAGTTTTATATGTGTACTACGTTATTGACAACAAAGAAGTAGTTTCTATGGAAACTCACCGGTTCCCATTTTCGATCACGCACCAGCGGTCGTTTTCAAATGTGCGACACGTCCTTATAAACATTTTCAATGTTAAAATCGGTTGACTCATTCAAAAGTAACCACAAGAAATACCCCCAAAATTTAGACAGACAGACCGACTGATAAGAAGATAGAGATAGATAGACAGACAGTCAGACAAATGCCAAACTGTCGAGTTAATGTTGTTATAAACTGGTGTCCCGGGTTGTTATATTACTTCCCGGGCTGTTTGGCCGTGGTCCAAAGTTTTCTGCAAAACCAGACGTTTCGGCAGTGCCATCAGTGAAAGTCGAGTACGCTAACGTGAGGAGGTATACGTTAGTGACCACAGTGCTGTGGTTAAGGCTCGACTTGAACCTAAGAATTCGCTTCACTATTTAAACTGTTCTCGTTGAAAACACCGTCTAGATGTATCAGGCCGCACTTTGAATAATACATGTGTAGAATAGATTAAAATAGGATCATCACGGTAGCTAGACATGTCAGATATGGCAAACAAATATGTTCACCTGTTTTCTTCAATGTAAAACTGGTGGCGCATATCCAGTCTACGGATCAGGACTCACAAACTACACGCTTTTACAACCAACCAAATTGCAATATCGTTTAATCAGAATTTAACTTTCTGGCATTTAACTTTAAACAATCTTATAAAGAAGTGGGTTTATAACATTCTCCTCTGTAATTCAATACTGACTCTCGTGTCTTAACAAGAAACTTATACATACGTTAACATAACACGGTACGTTAACATTAACATAGAAGTGTTCTTCTTCAATACAGCATTAACCCACTTCTTCAAAACTGGCTATAAATCATTTACCACTTGACAAGCGTATAACATTTTCATCATTATCTCGTTCCGAGTCTACTCCAGAGGTCTGTCTTGTGTATTACGCTTGTAATTTACACCTTTAATTTCTAATGTATTGCTTGTGGCCTCTAATGTAAGCCCTCTTTGTCAGAGTTACATGTTTACCATGTTGAAAATAATGTAGTAAGTACTATATATTACAAATTGATTTACAAATCACAACATGAGTCTCTAAACACTGTTCGAGCAATACATGTTTTTCTTAAACATATTATATTATATTTTATTCTTAACATAAAAGTACCTACTCCTTCTAGTTTTTATTGATACATTTTAAAAGTGATCATTGTACTACAAAGATTCTAAAACAATATTGAAAAACGAGAGAAAATAAAATGGAATCTAATTAAAGATAAAAGAAAAGTCCTTCCTGGACTGTGTAGCCGTGGTCCATTTTTTTCCTACAAAAACAGACGTTTCGGCAGTGCCATCGACTGCCATCATCAGTGTAAAATCGAGTTACGCTAACGTAAGGTGGTAGACGTTAGTAGCCACATTAGTGATCACAGAGGGACGTAAGGCTGATCACAGTACTGTGGTTACGTTAGGGTAACTCGATGTTACACTGACGACGGCAGTCGATGACACTGCCGAAACGTCTGTTTTTGTAGAAAACAATGGACCACGGCCAAACATCCCGGGAAGCAATTTTAACAACACTAACCCGACCGCGTCAGCCTACAAAGTACATTAAATAAATAAATAGTACAAATACATCCCGGCAGCCGAAATCGTAAAGTACTTGGATATCGACCCTAGATAGCCTATTCAGTCTACGTTGTGCAACATCATTTTATAAGGTGTATACTGTACACGCACGTCAGTTTTACAGATAGACAAATACACGTATTTCTTAAGCAAATACTGTAGCCAAAGGAACAATACACACATCCAGCGTGCATATGCACGCTCTTCAACCGCTGTTTGCTCTTTACTCTGTTTCCACAGCTGCGAGATATTACTAATCCCGTTGGTAAGGTACGGAGTGAACTGCGACATGTTTGCAGAAGCGGCGGTCTGCATAAGCAACTCAAACAATGCGAAACCTCGTAGGACTCACTCTGAAATCCGTACAATCCATCAACGGCAAACACACACAAGTGCTACACCAAACAACTTTAGATTCTCATGAAAACCGGGGAAATTTAATTTCTCGTACGTACGTAATCATCCGTTTCACTGTTGAGTTTCATTAACATATTTCATTTCAGTAGAATATTATTGTGCTTACTATTTTCTCGCCACTTTCTAAAAAAAAAGTGAATTCTCAGTTTTAACTCGACCCTTTTGAATTTCCCTGTCTGTCTACTTGGAGTATGTTTGATGAGATACCTTTAGAACGCATTAACTGATTTTCATAAAATTTGTCTTGGATGACTACACATATATGGTACAGAATCATATGGGTTTCAGATTTATCCTCACAAAGTAGGGTAACGGTAGAGAAAAAATGTGAGAAGGGTCAAAATTTTAAAAATTGTAAAACTAGAAATTTTATATGCTTGGACATCAGAGGTAAAGAAGTGGAAAAATGTTATAAAATTTCAAAAATTCGTGTAAGGTTTTAAATTAAACTGAATTCTAGCAAACATCTGAATATAGCAATAAGCTTCAATATTTAAAAATTTTATAAAAATTGAGTACTAAAAGAGATCAATAAATGGAAATAAATTATGAACATTAGTATTAGTACGCTGAACGACAATAATAATAATAATAATAATAATAATAATAATAATAACGATTGTGATGATGATGATAATGATGATGATAATGATATCTTTATTCCCATTACTAAACTTACAATATTAATTACTTTTGTCTAAAGCTCGCACGGCCGGTGACAATGTATTCAGGATAACACGTACAAACCGGGCTGTTGGACCGTGGTCGGTTGCTATCACGTCGGCAACTTTCATTTCTCCCTCGGGAGTCTTCGTCAGGCCGCCAAAAAGCAACAATATCCGAGACCTGTCTCAGAATGAAGCAACTTGGAGATTTAAACGTTACAACCGCTGCATTTAAAACCGTTTGGAGATAACAAATGCTTTGTTTCTGTGTCTACAATTTCATTGTGAATGATATACTAGATGCAATTTAGACGCATCTGTGGAACGATTCATAGGTACCTGAAAATAAAACACGGAAGGATACCCGAATGAAATTTTATAAAACTGTGGCTGTCATTACATTCCTGTATGCTAGTGAGACATGGACTCTTGGCAAACGGGATGTGCAGAGGATTCAGGCAGCCGAAATGAAATTTTTATGAGAGACGCGAGGTTGTTCTCTCTTGGGTCGGAGAATGAACGAGGATATTAGACGCGACTTAAACATGGTATCATTGCACCAGAAGATTGAAGACCACAGAAGGAGATGGTGTGAACACTTAAATCGGATGCCTGATAACCGTCTACCTGTGGCTGCCTTGGGTTATCACCCTATTGGCAAAAGAGGTGTCAGTAAACCGAGGAGGAGATGGGTTCTGGAATAGGTTTAAGGCCTAGCCCTTGGAATGGTGGGGCTGATGATGATGATGAACAGAAGTGTGTACAAAATATAAAAGAACCCTTTTTCATTTCATAACAATTATTATAAATAATGATTAGGACCATCAGGATAATTATAAAATTAAGAACTGAAGACACACGACTGAAGTTTCACAAGGTGATGGTGATGATAATAATAGAGCAGTCCTTTGTGTTCTGCCAAGATAACAACAGTTTGCGCACGATAAATACTATATTTACATCGAAAAACATCTAATGAAGTTAGACACAGCGATGAACATTCGTTCATATTGTTTTTTTTTTGTTTTACAAAATGTAATTGAAGAAAAGATTAATATTCCGGTTTGCCGAAGTGTGATAAATCACCCATTAAAGATTTAGTGTCTCTTTGACATAGCTCCGTTTACGTTAAAGAACGAAAACATTATTGTCCACCAATAGACAGATCTTTGTTAACTCAACGTTTTGTTCTATAATATTACAATATTATCTAAATAACAGTAAAGTCAAAAATGTGTTGTTAAATTTTTAGATTTGTTGTCCATGACGTGTCTGTTGATTAACTAATTATAAGTATAACACAACTGAATTGGAACACAATGTTTTTATTGTTAAAAATATAAAATTTTTACAAATAAAAAAACTTTGTGTTCCGAGTCAGTAGTGTTATACTTTTAATTAATAAATATGTAGTATCGTTTGATTTAGGGGCGGATCCAATATAAATATAATCCAATACAAAAATAAATATATTGGAGAATTAAGGAAAAATAAAATCAAGAATAGAAATATTCTTCAAATACTGTGTTCGTTATAAAGGTTGACAATTATTAAGGTTTACACATTTTCAACGCTACAGATCCTATACGTTAATCAGAAAAGGCCAAAATTCTGATGTATTTATTAAACTTTCTCTATGTTCTCAGCCACTAAATTTTCCTTATTTCATTTTGACATAATATTTATTTAAAAAGTGGCTTTGATTAGTACTGTTTTTCTTCTGTAGGTATATTATATATATAAATCGGTTCATAACGTTATCCTACGTCTTCCGATCCCTAGTCTCCATTGGTCTCGATCCAACCAAGATTGGTCTCTCATTGCCCCATTGATGCCTTCTCTCCAACTCAACCTAGGTCTTTCTCTTCGCCTACGACCTTATGGTGTCCATCCCAAAATTTGCTTGGGGAGTCAATTATCCGGCATCCTTTGCACACGTCAAAACCATCTTAGCTGTTTTGTTTTTATGTCGTCAACAATAGAGCACTGTACCCCCATTATCTCCCGGATTCTGACGTTTCTTACTTTTTTCAGTTTTGACCTCCCTGCCGCTCTTCGCCAATAATCCATCTCAGTAGCCTCCAACAACTTTTCTGTTCTTTGTGTTATTGGCCATATTTCACACCCGTATGACGTAATTGGTTTCAAAATTGCATTGTATATACGATGTTTATTTTGTTTTGATATTTGTTGGTCCCACAACATTTATATTTGATATTTGTTGGTTCAGCAATGCTATTGATTTTCTTCCCAAGTTATTTCTTTCTCTTATCGCTTTATCTAGACTACCATCTTGTGAAACTGCTGTTCCTAGATATTTATAGCTACTGCAATTTATTATTTCTTGTTCGTCTTCTAAAATTAAATTCTTCTGTTCCCCACCAATGCACATATACTCCGTTTTCTTTGTGTTTACTTCAAGGCCCCATAGCTTATATTCCTCTATAAGTTTTCGTGTCATGTATTCCATAGTCCTGCGCTACCACGACTTGGTCGTCAGCGAAACACAGTGTGTATAGTGTGTTGTCAATAGGTATACAATCTGGATTATAAAAATTTGACTTTTGATTGTCACTATAACTTCTTTGGCTTTTATCAGTTTCACCATGCCTTCGTTCAGGGTTTTTTTGTCCGATGTTTTCAATTTTCTCCGATAAATATATAGCCTCTATTTTCTGGTCTCCTCACGTGTTAAGGATTCCACTTCGTATTCCGTAAAGTTTTGGCAATACCTTAATCGAAGGAACTCAAAATCTGTCTTTGACGATATTGTACGGTTTTTATCAATTTGTGCACATATCTGCAGACTAGTAGGTATATGTTTACATATGTGTAGACAGCTCGTACCTGACAGAGAAGATAGTGGATGTCTCTACAATCATAGTAGAGTAGGCCTTTCATAGAGAACGTATCTTATTATGCGTATCTTTTTAGTCTCTATATTCTAAATTCACAGTGTGTATAAAGAAAAGTTGCAAAGTATCAAGTGTGAGACATTTGTTGTGCCAGTCGCGTAGTTTGTGACCGCACGTGGAAACAGTTAAATGCACACTTAAGTTTTGTTGTAGTATTATAGAAACCTTAGTCGACGTGTTATATAATATTACATTATCATGTAAATAACAGCAAAGTAAAAAAGGTTAGCAAATATTGAATATCAATCGATTAAGCGGTCAAATCCAATATAAAAAATGACGGACAGTGGGAAGCAAGACAAAGAAATACTATCCAGAATTAATTTGGGAAAGATGGCTATATCTACGTTAAATGGAATCCTGTGGGATAAGCAAATTACAGGAGAAACTGAAACCAAAATATTTAAAACAATATTGTTAGAGATATCACAACTTATGGCTCACGCGTTTGGACTACTAATAAACACACAAGCACAAAATTAATGACAGCACAGATGGACTTTTGGAGACGTTCGGCAAGAGTATCCAGACGTGAGAAAATTAGAAATTAAGCCATTAAGGACACAATGAATGTGAAAAATTTAATTGTTGATTTTATCCAAACGAAAAAATTACAATGGTATGGTTAAACGATAAGAATGGCACATTAAAGATTGCCAAGAAGAGTTACGGAATGGACCCCCACCAGGAAAAAGGAAAAAAAGAGAGACCACATATCACCTGGATAGAAGAAATTCAGACTATATTGAGAGAACGAGAAATCAAAGAAGATCTTTGGATGGACAAGCAGCAGTGGAAGACGTTTTACTGTAGTTTTGTGGAAAACTTAGTCGACGTGTCGTATAATATTACATTATCATGGAAATAACACGAAAGGAAAAAAACTTTAGCAAATATTTACTATGAGTTGATTAAGGGGCCAAGTGCAATATAAACAAGAATTTAGAGAACCAAATCAAGAATAAATGGTTCTGCAAGTGCTGTCTTTGTTTTTAAAGTTGACAGACATTAAGGCTATACACATTATCAATGCTACAGATTCTGTAAATTGATCGGAAAAATCAGAAATGCTGATGCAGTTGGGGCCTATAACGTTTTCGTAAGAACTCAGCCTTGAAATTTTCCTTTTATCATCTTTTCATATTTCTTCACAAATTTATTTTATCATCATCATCTTCTTAACGGGTTTAGGCTTTAGCGGCCGGTTCCTATTCCACAGTTTACTTTTTCTTAGGCCTACCAACTTTTCTTCTGCCTCTAGGGTTGTAATCGTTTGCTGTCTTCGGTATTCTACTTTCTTCCATTCTATCTCTGTGTTGAATCCATTTTCTTCTGTATCCTATAATCCTTTCATTGACTTCAAAAATATATAAATCTCGCCTTCTCTCCTCATTTCTTATATAATTTTGTCTGTTACACCTTTTAACTGATCTTAAAAGTAATTTAAAACTCCGTATTAAATTAGTTGGTTGCCCTATACGGTGGTCTTGATCAGCAACGCACAATTCCAACGGTAGCCTCAGTGACAATACGTACAGTACTGTATGGCTCTAAAACGTGAGTCATAAAGAAAAATTTATTTTATGTAATAATATATTTCTCATTTTTCTATATTTTGGATTTTAAATATTAACATTTTATTGTCAGTATAATTTCTTTTGCTTTTACGCTTAAGCAACCCACTTCCGATTCTGTAAAATATTTTTTTAATACCTTGATTACAGACACTCAAAATTTGACATCGATGATACTATACGATGTTTGTCAATTTATACACACGCCTGCATATCAACTGGTACAAGTTTAAATATGTGTAGACACTTTGCTATTACGTGACAGAAGTTAGTGAAATTCTCTACAATCATAGTAGAGTAAGGCTTTCATAGAGAACATTATTATTCAGCGTGCGTTTCCTTTGTCTCCGTACTCTACGGTCACAGTGTGTATAAAGAAAAGTCGCACAAAGTATCAACTACTGTGAGAGAATATGTGTCTGTCACGTAGTTTGTGACAGCACGTGGATACAGTTTAATACAAACTTAAAGTCTGCTGTAGTTTTCTGGAAACGTTAGTTGACGTGTTGTCACCCCTGAAAAATTATAAACATTATGAACTTACAACAGAAACGTTAAAAGTAGTGTGTTGTTTATGCCAAACACGTACAATATCAGGTTTCATGTAGACTCATAGAATACATAAATACGCGTGTAACTTCTATCTCTAGCTCTCCCTTGATGTATGGCTCTACAGTATCCATTTGGATAAGAGCTTGGAATCGAATTTTCCTTTTCTGTTTCAATGTATTCCCTGGCTACTTTGTGTTTCTTTGTCTCCTTGTCTTTAACTGAGTTAACATGTATCACTCTGTGTGGCATTAGTGAAGCGGCCCTAATCAATAAACTCTACGTGGGAAGCAAGTGTATTGGGCCATATCAAGAATTTACGACCGTCAGCTATTTCTTGCTGCTAGACGCTATTAAAACATCGCGTCTGCTTGCTAAATTACCGCTGCGTGACAACCTTCACGTAGGCTACACATGTTACTTAATGGATAAAGATAATAATGGATGAGCTAACATATCCTACATTTCCACCGTAATGTTTAAAACAAAAATTATTCAATTCTTTTACATTAAAAGAAAACAATTAACCTCAATCAATCAACAGTGGCTCTACAACCCTTGGTGGGTCTTGGCTTGCTCCAAGAGACGATTCCATTCCTCCCTATTGCGTGCCCTGTCTTTCCGGTTTCTTATGTTCAGCTTTCCCAGGTCCTCCTCTATCTGGTCTTTGAATCTACTTCGGGGCCTTTCCCTTTTTCTACTACCCATTGGTTTCTGGTAGAAAATATGTATCGTACGCTGTCCTTCCTTCATTCTCTCTATGTGTCCAGCCCACATTAGCCCGTGTTTATACTAATAGCATTAACCTCAGACGTTTAAACTAAAGTAATATAAAACTGAAATTCTCCCTGATGTACTGTTATAATCTAGTCTCCTGGTTGTTTTCATTTCTACAAAAGTTTGCAAAAATACAGAAAACCTGTAGTATAAACATTATAAATTTTGAACAGAAACGTTGAAAGTACAGTATTAGCACACACATTTAGTACATATAACAAGTATCATATACCAGTGGTTCTCTCAACAGAATGTTCTAAGGGATTTGAAGACCTTAGAGAATCGCATAAGTGTGAGGCCACTCGGCATGAGATTTCAAGTATATCTGGGCAATTAATGCATTTGTTGATGTCCACAGCATTTAATAAATTCAGTCAAGATCCTTTATAAAAGTACATCTGTAGTCTTGGATCTAAATGGTAGGCTCTAAAGTGACACTCCAATATCTCAGGTAACAAGACAATAGTGGGATCATCTACAAAAGATGACAGAGATCAATTACAGAAAGCGGTACTGAACTATGAAGCCATTGGTAGAAGAAACGAACGTGGGTCGTCCGATGATTAGATGAGTGCCGGAACAGGTTTATATAACCTAATCCTTGAGAGGATAAGAAGGAAAGATGCATTTATTGGTAATGCTCCCGACGACCACGTGACTGCAATGGATACAGAACTGCAGAAAAAAATGTCAGCCAAAGTAATATTTAGTCAACAAAAACAACTCTTTCGGGTAGGAAGAGAGCACATACGACTGGAGAAACAAATATTAGTAAAACTAAATTTTAGTTAACAAAACATTACTTTGAGAGCTAAGTAAACTTCTAAGCTTTATTCCATCCTTATATAAACCCAAATTATCTTTCATACCATTTCTTAATGGGGTCCAAAAGGGGGCGTGACGCAAACATATGCTTTCATTGAAAAGAAATTCACCAGCCTCTCTACCCCAACTCCACTCTCACCTACACGTCGGTGGGCCCTGTTACGAAGAGTAATCTACTCCGAGGTTATGGCAGCCAATCCCTTTGGCAGAGTGAGTCGGTAAGTAAACGAGAGATGGGGGTATCCTGGGTCCTGACCTGGCAGGATAGTGCACATCGGCAGCAAGGTGTGCACCTAGTGTAGAGGCGGAGAAGCCCACAGTAGGCTAACGACTGCACACATGGGGCAAGTTAGTTAGTCTACTACGATCGGGCAGAGAGAGCTCGTCAGCTGAGGTGAAAGCAACTCTCTAGGGGAAGAACATCCCGAAATCAAAGTTCCTGGTCTTTCAGGCTGTGGGTTTTACAGAAGACCAGTAACATGCTTAAGTAAAAATATATGTACTTACAGAACTCATACGACCCTCAGAAATCCGATGGGAAGTACAACAAAACCTAACCTAACGCAAAGGACAAATGGAAATGCATATGGTGTGAACACTTGAATCGCATGCCTGATATCCGTCTACCTGTGGCTGCCTTGGGTTATCACCCTACTGGGAAGAGAGATGTTGGTAGACCGAGGAAGAGGTGGGTTCCGAAACAGGTCTAAGGCCTAGTTCTTGGAGTGATGATGATGATGATGATGACCATTTTTAATTTTCATTTGGTAGAATCAGATTTATGTCTGGAGGGTTATTTACTCAGTAGGTTATTAAACTTAAAATCCCTTTGACAGAATGGAGAAAGGTAATTTTTGACTTTCCCTCAAAACAGGTTAACCCGTTATAAAAACCGTACTTCAGTAAATAAAATATTTACATTATTCATAAATTTAATTTAGATTATAATTTAAATTATAATATGATTATATTTTGTTATAAATAGAATTTAAATTATTATTATTATTATTATTATTAATACTTAATTGGTATTATCATTTAATTATAAATTTTGTATTTATAATTATTAAAACTGTATTTTGCATAAATTATAAAAATATTTTTCAGTACTTCGCAAACCACAAGAAAAGCAGCTCTGTTAATCAATTATTTTTGAAGAACACAGCAGACAGTTTACAAATATCCGCGAATAGCCTACCACTGGTTTGAAAATATCATCTTATCTTAAAATACACGTTATTTCCCAACTCGGATGCGACCTATGTCGCCTACAAATATGTTTCCCCTTAGAAGCTTGGATAAAAACTTCACCTTTACCTTTGTCTTTGACCTTTGCGTTTACAGTAGACGAGATTACTGCCATGTGTGTGTGTGTGTGTGTGTGTGTGTGTTCTCATGTACTGTGCGTTTGTGTGCGCTTCAAATAGTGCAGAGTGAAAGTAAACGTTTTAGTAGTCAATGACTTCGGATATTGTCGTTATGTTCGTATGATTACATTTAAAATTTAACAATACCTGTTACACCTGTTGATTAAAATTAATATGTCACACCTGTAAATCACATGTAAATACGTGTAAAACGTACCTTGGATATAAGTTAGTATACGGTGACCAAGTATATTACTATTATATTACACAACACAAGGTTATGAATATACATTATGTAAGTACTAACTACAACTGCAATCAAAACTATAGCAGCTGTAATTATTTATTAATGAATGTCTTATTATTTATTTAACAGAATTAAATATTATATAATCTACACTAAGGTAGATAATAATTAGCAAAGCTTTTGCACAACATATTTCAAGGGAAATTGTTCGAAAAAGCTAAGTAGGTAGTTATGACTAGAGTGTAGACTTGGCATGCAGTATTACCAAAGTGATAGTCTATAGATGCATCTGGAGGATGACAAACTGCGTACAAGAGGATGACGAAGTTAACGTGGATTTACAAGTGCGGACGACGTTAAAGAGGATTATATCAGACGTGTACGTAAAAAAAAGTAACACTTCTAAAATGTATGAGCAAATAAGGAAAGAATGGTTAAAAAACACGTTAACATACAGAGGCTTGATTAATAGATGAAAAGAAGAAGAAATATACAGAAGACAAAGGAGGCATA
Source organism: Magicicada septendecula (assembly GCA_034769895.1). NCBI lineage: Eukaryota > Metazoa > Arthropoda > Insecta > Hemiptera > Cicadidae > Magicicada > Magicicada septendecula. Next base: position 36,181,534 of record CM068374.1, on the reverse strand, counting down.
CTGTGTTGGAGGATGTTGAAGCAGGAAGAACACTCTGGGGACACCAAAGACGTCGAGCACCACTTTCTTAGAACTCACGGCCAGAGAAAAGATCTCATATTTTGATCAAAAAAATAATTAAAATTACTTTGTCATTATTACAAGTTATTGATTATAGTATTATATATAAGAAAACGTTTAATTTCTTAGTACAAGATTTACTTTATTTTAAACCGTAGATGATAATGTTATGCTAATAATATGAATAAATTGAATAATTTTTGTTTTAGACTTTATGGTTGAAGAGTAGGATATTTTAATTTTAACATTACTAAAGTTATCTATTAAGTGACATGTGTAGTCTGTGTGAAACTTATCACGCAGCGCTGATTTATAAAGAAGACGCAATGTTTTAATAGCGTCTAAAAAAAAATAAATGACGGTCGTGAATTCATGAAATGGCTCAATTAATCTGCTGACATCTGAAAGCTTCTAAAATAGAATGAGCGTCTTTGATGCTGTACGTGGACATGAACATACGGGCGGCTGTGAGCAGTTCAGTTCAATTATGCAAATCTTAGTGATTAATTAGCTACGTATTCAGTTTAGGAATTGGTATAATTTCATAAAGAGTGATAGACAATAAATTATTTTGCAAGGCACATCAAAGTTCTTTTGTGTAAAACAATAGTCATTTTAAATTAAATACCAATTATTAAAAATTTTGAATATAATTATACTGAAAAATTTTACTTTGACTTTGAAACACAGAGTCACAATCAAAATTCCTGACATGGAAGAAGAGCGGGTAAATATGTATGGGTTGGTGGGTGGTTGTGTGGATGGGTGGATGGATGGATAGATAGATAGATAGATAGATAGATAGATAGATAGATAGATAGACATATAAGTATAGATACGTAGGGAGTTGTATAGATTGATGGTTGGATGGATGAATAGAGAAATAGATAGGTAGTTAAATAGACACAGAGAAAGCAAGATAAAGTGACATAAAGATCTATAGGTAAGTGAATTAATAAGATTTATTGACTGGCTGCTTCTCTGATGCCACATAGAGTGAGACGGGTTAACATACTGAAAGACAAGGAGACAAAGGAACACAGTAGCTAGGGAATACTTTGAAACATTGAAACAAAGAAGTAAAATTCCATTCCAAGCTCTTATCCAAATGGATACTGTTGAGAGCTGGCGGTAAAAGTTACACACGTATTTGTGTATTCTATGAATCCACATGAAACCTGATATTGTGTGTGTCTGCCTTAAACAACACACTACGTGTGACAGCTGAAAGCCAACAAATATACTCACTTTTCTATATATGAGTAAACGAAAACAAACATTAAACTCTAAACTAATATCATACACTGTATCGTGTTATACATGTATGTATTTAGTAATGACTTAAATAATACATTTTTCAGACAAAATAAAGTATTTTTGCGTCAACAAACAGAATATAGTTTGTGTGAAATGAAAACCTGCACAAAATAGAGAGTAAAAGATGTACTATCTAAAAATACATAGTGCATCTTATATACACGCCCGCCCGCATATACACACACGAAACATATTTACAAAATGCTGTTAGAATAATGAAAACACAAGTGTACATTGTTCAAAAGTGACGAAATGAAAGAAAATATAAATTTAACACTATTTACACGTCACACTTAAAAAAGTACGCATAACTCATTTTGTATTAAACGTGTTGCAGTTATTCGGCATTTCTGCCGAATGCAGCAACGGTTAATATTAACTTACATAATCGTTTCGCCGGCTATCTGAGTTCAGTCGACCACTACACCCGGGCCGTGAGAAGAGTCACCCGTGGTCGCCCGATCGGCACTTTTGGTTGGCAGCCTCATCTACCAAGCATAAAGCTTGGTCCACGTATACCAGAGAATTTTGACTAGCTACAGTATTTCTTCGGCCTCAGTTTGAGAACATACACGACAGCACTCCGTGGGACCAGCACAGAAACACGTGCCCACAACGGGTTCACGCATGGCATGACCGGCGACAGCAGGCAGCGAGAGGACACATCTCCGATTTCCAAGTAACACTATTAATAATTAATTACCATGCAGCAGGAGCTTCCAGTCGGCCAGATTGCTAGTTGAAAAGAAAATGAACTACATTCCTTTCTTTGTGTCATGCGAACTTATGCGATCAAGCATTATGAGAGTGAATGTGCGCGTGCAGTAACTGTTAGCCTGTACTCAAGATTCTGGAACTTCAGCATAAAGCTTGGTTCCACGACCGGGTCCACGTGTACCAGAGAATTTTGACTTGCTCCAGTATTTCTTCGGGCTCAGTTTGAGAACATACACGACAGCACTCCGTGGGACCAGCGCAGAAACACGTGCCCACAACGGGTTCACACACGGCATGGCCGGCGGCAGCAGGCTGTGTGAGGACACATCTTCGATTTCCAAATAACACTATTAATAATTAACTACCATGCAGCTGGAGCTTTCAGTCAGCCAGATTGCTAGTTGAAAAGACAAATTTTTTTTAATTATTTTTTTATTTATTTATTTTTTATTTATTATAATGCAGTTTTACAATCTACTCATTTCACAGCGTAATAAGTAAAAGTGATGTATAAGTCGTCACTTGAGGTGGGAATCATCCAGCGATGATTACCACGTTCACCGGGTCAGGTCATCTGGGCACTGTCTCTTCAGCCTTCTTACATCCAGTGATAGATTGAGGAGCTCGTTGATCAGGTTATTGCTGTGTCCTATGTTGCGGTTCCTGAACTTAGCGGCGTGCATCTTGATGACATCAGAAATGTATGGAATCTTGAGGTCTTTGTGAAGAGTATAATTAGAGATGAACCAGGGAGCATTCGTTATGCAGCGCAAGATTTTTGACTGAACTGTCTGCAGAATCTTTGTGTTGGAAGGTCCTTATACCTTTATACCTTTATATATCTTTTACCCCTTAAGTCCAGATTGGTCTGAGCACAGCTTTATATATGATGACTTTGTTTGCGAGAGATAGTTGAGCTTTTCTACCTATGAGCCATGACATTTGCCTAGCTTTTAAGTTGAATTGTTGTTTCTTAGCCTCAATGTGGGCTTTCCATGATAATTTGTGTAAAAGCGGACTCATATTTTTACAAGAACTTTGCAATATACTAAGGTGTTAAAATTTTATGAACAGATTACAGCTTCTGCACAACGCGCAACAATATTGTAAACTGGCATTGATTTACTCAGAATTGATTTATCCAGAAATTGATTTATTCAGTAATTAATTTATGCACTAATTGATTTATTCAGTAATTGATTTTGCTTTTGCTTCGCTGGCTGACTCATAATTTTATAAAATTAAGAGTCTGATTTTTCATTCTGAAATAAATAGGTTCATGTTGACTCTGCACAATAGTTAGTGGTACTGACTGTTTTCTGACGCACCCCCCCCCTTGTATTTAAGTTAGATTTTACGACTATTTCAATGTATTTTGTGTTACGTTCATTTGGGCCCAGCACGGCAATCGTAACAAACGCAAGTAAACAAATATTGCACAATATGTATTTACACTACTGTGCCAACGTAGGCGACAATTCTTTCCGCTCTCAAAATTATCAACGGTTCGTTCCATTGACCCCTATTTTGGGTAAAATTGCTTCTACATAATGAATGCCGGGACCAGATATTGCATAGGCAATGGCGTCCCGCGGATGGACGTGCATGGACTTCAATTCCTGCTTGACTGATTGGGTAGTTGATACTGACCAACTAGGCTATGTCTCCATCAACACTAATTAAAATTGTGAATAATGTATGGCGTTTGCAGGAAAGTCCAAACAACAGTTAAGTAATAACGTTTGTGTGTGTGTGTGTGTGTGTGTGTGTGTGTGTGTGAGAAATCTAAACACATACATACACATACAAATGTACATACATAAATTATATATTGCAATGTACATTCTAATTGCACACAGAATATACAATGAATATTGTAAAAAGAGAGAAATAATTAGGTGTTAAGATGAGACGATGATGCCCCACGTTGCGAGCGTCAATTTGTAAAAAGAGAAATAAAGATCACCTATGAGGACGTTTGAAAACCCCACTGTTGTAATCAATTTAGTAACGAACTGCTTGTTAATTATGTGAGGACGTATGTTATAATGTATGACATCAGCTGGAGACGTCAAATTGTAAAGAAATCTTGTCTATTAGTGTAATTAGTTATAAGAGACTTCGGTGTAACAAACGCCAAGTAATACGTTGTAGGTGGCGATCCGTAACTATTTAACTGCTGTCACCTGGTTTAATTAATATATTATTAACTAATATACCTTTCGGTTGTGACCGGTGAAACCCTCAGAACATAGATTATTAAGTCCAAAAAATTAGAATTATGTTCCTGAATTTATAATGGTATTATTCTATAGACTTAATTTAGTTCTCAGTGGTTGTTTAATATGAGCAATATATATGGAGTATTTACTGAATGTAAGTGGTATTTGTTTCAACCCTAGTCCCTCAACGATAAAAATTTCGTTCAAATTTAGTATGGCAAAACCCGTTAGTTCAGGACGCAATCCCCCGTCCCGATAGTGGAGGGTGGCAATCTCCCGTCCCACCAGCTGTAAACTTGGAGCGCTATTACTAGAAATAAGTGTACTTATAGGTTAGTTATTCTGAGTGTTTGTATCAATCTGTTAATAAACTATTACGCCAATTACATATAGTATTTTCTCTGCAATGATTAAAACGTTATCTAATACAACCAATGTACTTTATTTATTTTTCTCTGATATTTAACAAGTTACGTTGTCTCAGACAAACAATAAGACGATCCAATCGACTATCCCAACATGTATCGATTCTTAATTATTCAAACTCTAAAAACATATATATTTGAAAATAATGACAATTAATTCTTATACCAGGGTTCGTGTAGTTCTTTGAACCATTAGTAAGGCCAGGTAAAACGCATAATTAAGGTTGTTCAATTTACAAAAAGAATAAAATTATTTACTTAAAATACAATGATATGAAAATAATTTGTTTTTTACCCAAACGGCGAAAGCTTCATTAGGCGGTGAATGTTTGTCAATAGCGGTCAAAATCCAGTTTATATCGTCTTCACCCAGTAAAACTGCTCTGGTTTTCAATGAATGGATGATGGTAATCCCACAGGAACTCTTGTGCTTCGATTCTTCTTTTGCGTCTTCACAATTCTTGGTCCCAACGAACTGGAATTAGGATCTCAGCTTACGCTGTCAATGAAGGTTATTTCGTCAACCGAATCTTCTGTATTTCCAAATATTTCCGTTAATTCAGGCTTTAACTCTTTACTGGTCTTCAATTTATAGCATGAATTGGTTTGATACCAAATTCAGCGGAAATATTTAGTGACTGAGGTGTGAAGCTTTCAATTATTTTTTATTTTACTCATTGATAATTTAGAGTGTTATTTAATTTGTACGATTCATTAGCGTTCAAATATAATTGTTTTACAAAAAGGCTTTTTCAGTTTGGATATATCTTTCCTTTATATTTATTCATATATTTAAATATATCGGTTCATTTCAATCTAATAGCTTGTAACAATCAGTACCATCTATTCAAAATCAACAACTTATTAAAAATCAGTTGCCTTAACAACCATGTTTTCTATATATCCTTGAGCCGGCATTATAGAATATTACTACTCCTTTCCAATAAAATACTCCATGCTTGGATTAATATTGAATCACATAAAATTCTCCCCTAACCTTCCTTATTAAACAGTAAATGTTTTACTAGAGTTTCGTTGGACTGGGTTTACTAAAAAGGTATTAATTTCCTTTCACTAATATGGAATTTAGGCCTATAGATTCATTTACAACCATTATAACATTATTTGGTTTTTAAATTCATTTTCTTTTTTACCTGACCTACTGTACAATTAATTATTGATTACATAGTTAATTACATGAATTTTAATTTACTGGTGGTTAGTTGTTTTTTTTTATATTAATTAACTGGTTCTGGAACCCTTTATTAATTTATGACATAATTGTCAGAACTACTTGTTAGATTTAAAACACTGGTCACACTCCTGATCCAGTTTATAAACATTAATTAGAACAACATTATTTTTCAACATTATACAATACTGACAACTTAGTACAGTACCTAACATTGGTAACTATACTGGGTTATATAACTACAACTCTAATATAAACATAAACATAATTATTGGTGAAGTATTATTATCAAATAACATTATTTCATTTTTAGTATATTCAACATACAATATAAAATACTCTGTGACCTGAACATGCCACAGTACAAAATAAACAATTCATAACATTCAATCATTCCTTAGTCTGGCTTTTATACATTTCATACTAGTCATTGCCTCCTTCTGGTTTGAGTTACTTCTCGAGCACATGACCTATTGAACAACCTTAAGTCAGGGTATGGTCCTTGACCATATTACATTCAATTTTTTATGTAACGTTGGGGAACCTCAACTATGTTGCGTTACATAACACCCCCCCTTCGAAATAAGTTTATTTTGGGTATAAACAAAGTTTAGCAAGAAATAAACTTCTAATTTGTATCTGGCCAATTGGTTTCCTATTTATAGTACTTTTATATTTCACAATTATCCGTTATTTTATTATCATTTCTTCGTTCCTTCTTAAAGTCAATTATTTCCCAAGTTTAAATCTTATTTCTATAATCATTCTTGTGACATTCTTCATTAATTATACATTTTGGATCTGGTTTTATTTAATTCTCTATATTTATTTGTGAGTTTTCCCTCTAATATTTAATTTTCCTAAACCTCCCTAACATTATAACTGGAATCGAATCGGTGGTGCTCTATCGGCTAACCAATTACCGTCGTCCGTTACATACTTTCTGGGATCAGAGGAACATCATCTCTGCCCAGTCAAATGATTGCTGGAATATTCTACAGTCAATCTTCATTAATAAACCTCGTAAGGTAGTCATCATGTGACCTTCAATAAAATAATAAATAATAATCATATTCTAGGGATTATTCACTGTACTTTAACTCAGATCATATTATTTCTTCATATTAATTCTTCCTTCTATTATACACTTCTCATCTCCAATACTTGGCTATTTTATTGACATTTATTAATTGGGTTTTGTTTTCGGATAATTCTTAAATATTTGTTTTTTCTTTTCTTGTGATCCTTTTGAGGGTTCCATTCTGGCTTCTTCATTCTCTTATCTTCATTGGCTCATAAATTGTTTTCTTAAATACTTGTTTGTAAGTTGGGCTTACTTCATTTTTTGAATTTTGGGGTATTTATTCTCTTTATTTTAAATCATACTGTTTCTGAATAATTATGAGTAAGTTGTTCTTACATCCTTTGGAATTTTGGGTTTTAGTTTCTTCATTTTAAATTATATTGTTCGAAATAAGTTGAGTAAGTTGTCCTTACGTCTTTTGGAATTTTGGGTTTTAGTTTACAATGGGTTGCTTGGTCCTGTATCCATAAAATCCGTCCCTTTTCATTATATTCTGTTTGGAATCTGTTTAACCGTGGTCCATTATTTCCTCTATACTGGTTGTTCGGGTCTCTCTAGTGTATAGAGTTATTTCTGTCCTTGTGACATATCTCATTATTGTACAGTTCTTGCCTCTTGTCACTATAAAATTGTCATTTATAGTCAAGCTCATCATTGTCCTTTGAACTGATTCTTCTGTACTGTCTCTTAATTGTTCTGATGGTTCATACATAAATTCTATAAGTCCTCCATGCTCCTTAGTTAGTTTTGGCCTTTTTGGTCCTTCTAGTCCATCTGGGAATTCAAGTGTGGTTCGTTTAAAGTCTCTCACTTGCCTTACTTCTCTGTTTTCCGTAATTGGTCTATTATGCAGTTTAACTAATCCCCATTTAATCATTTCCAATTCTTCCCGTGTATCTATTAATTTCCTTTTACACATTTGTCTTATTCTCACTATCTTCATTTCATCATGAACCCGTTCTATACTTCCGGTTCTATCAATTGGTATCTTGTCAAATTTTTCTTGGGTCTTCGCTTGTATGTTTCCTATTTGAGTAATTTTGGTCTCTACTTCTACTCTGAGTTGCATGATGGGTTCATCTGTCTTTTCCAGATCCACCTTAATTTTATTTATTTGCTGTCTTACCTCCACTTCATAGCTATCAACTCCTTTGCTCCGTGTTTCATTGACAATTATAATACTTCCATTGATGACTTCCCTCAATGCTAGGCCTTGTTCATTGATGATTTGCCGCAACTCCTTATTATGGTTTTCAATTTTCTCATCCATTCGTTTGGTATTCTCCAGAATCTGCCTCAAACTCTCATCATTCCTGTCAAACCTTTTATTCATTTGCTTGATTAAATTTTCGCTCAAAATTTCGTTTTGTTTTCTTGAGTTCTCATTAATACTGTCTATTTTATTTTCCAGCTTTTCATTGATTTGTCTAAAATCTGCCTTCAATTGTTCATTATTTTCATTTATGGTTTGTCTCAACAGTTCACTAGTACTTTCCTTAATACTGTCTATTTTTTCAGAGTTTTCTTCAAATTTTTTATTTAATTCTTCCTTCTGTTTCCTGGAATCTTCTTTGATTAATTCCCATAATTTTTGTAAATCTAGGCCTCCTCTGGCTTCCTCTTTATCTGGTTGGTCCCCTTGGGCATCTTCTTCCACTATTTCCGTTTCCGTATCCATAACTATTTCGGTTTCTTCTGTATCACCTGTCTGTTGATCCATTTCAGTATCTGTACCTACCTCTGTTTCTTTCTCCCTCCTATCTTCTTCTGTTTCTTGTTCCTTCTCCATTCTTTTCGTAATAGCTCTCGTATGCATTCCTGTGCCTCTAATGGTTGCCTGTTCAAGTTAAGTAACAAATAATATGAGTTTTTACTTAACTAAAGCCCACTCGTTGAGCGCCAATTTGTAAAAAAGTTTACAAATGATGAGTCCTTCTTACTTCAGCCCCACTGTTGGGCTGGCCAATTTGTAAAAAGAGGGATAATTAGGTGTTAAGATGAGACTATGATGCCCCACGTTGCGAGCGTCAATTTGTAAAAAGAGAAATAAAGATCACCTATGAGGACGTTTGAAAACCCCACTGTTGTAATCAATTTAGTAGCGAACTGCTTGTTAATTATGTGAGGACGTATGTTATAATGTATGACATCAGCTGGAGACGTCAAATTGTAAAGAAATCTTGTCTATTAGTGTAATTAGTTATAAGAGACTTCGGTGTAACAAACGCCAAGTAATACGTTGTAGGTGGCGATCCGTAACTATTTAACTGCTGTCACCTGGTTTAATTAATATATTATTAACTAATATACCTTTCGGTTGTGACCGGTGAAACCCTCAGAACATAGATTATTAAGTCCAGAAAATTAGAATTATGTTCCTGAATTTATAATGGTATTATTCTATAGACTTAATTTAGTTCTCAGTGGTTGTTTAATATGAGCAATATATATGGAGTATTTACTGAATGTAAGTGGTATTTGTTTCAACCCTAGTCCCTCAACGATAAAAATTTCGTTCAAATTTAGTATGGCAAAACCCGTTAGTTCAGCAATCTCCCGTCCCACCAGCTGTAAACTTGGAGCGCTATTACTAGAAATAAGTGTACTTATAGGTTAGTTATTCTGAGTGTTTGTATCAATCTGTTAATAAACTATTACGCCAATTACGTATAGTATTTTCTCTGCAATGATTAAAACGTTATCTAATACAACCAATGTACTTTATTTATTTTTCTCTGATATTTAACAAGTTACGTTGTCTCAGACAAACAATAAGACGATCCAATCGACTATCCCAACATGTATCGATTCTTAATTATTCAAACTCTAAAAACATATATATTTGAAAATAATGACAATTAATTCTTATACCAGGGTTCGTGTAGTTCTTTGAACCATTAGTAAGGCCACGTAAAACGCATAATTAAGGTTGTTCAATTTACAAAAAGAATAAAATTATTTACTTAAAATACAATGATATGAAAATAATTTGTTTTTTACCCAAACGGCGAAAGCTTCATTAGGCGGTGAATGTTTGTCAATAGCGGTCAAAATCCAGTTTATATCGTCTTCACCCAGTAAAACTGCTCTGGTTTTCAATGAATGGATGATGGTAATCCCACAGGAACTCTTGTGCTTCGATTCTTCTTTTGCGTCTTCACAATTCTTGGTCCCAACGAACTGGAATTAGGATCTCAGCTTACGCTGTCAATGAAGGTTATTTCGTCAACCGAATCTTCTGTATTTCCAAATATTTCCGTTAATTCAGGCTTTAACTCTTTACTGGTCTTCAATTTATAGCATGAATTGGTTTGATACCAAATTCAGCGGAAATATTTAGTGACTGAGGTGTGAAGCTTTCAATTATTTTTTATTTTACTCATTGATAATTTAGAGTGTTATTTAATATGTACGATTCATTAGCGTTCAAATATAATTGTTTTACAAAAAGGCTTTTTCAGTTTGGATATATCTTTCCTTTATATTTATTCATATATTTAAATATATCGGTTCATTTCAATCTAATAGCTTGTAACAATCAGTACCATCTATTCAAAATCAACAACTTATTAAAAATCAGTTGCCTTAACAACCATGTTTTCTATATATCCTTGAGCCGGCATTATAGAATATTACTACTCCTTTCCAATAAAATACTCCATGCTTGGATTAATATTGAATCACATAAAATTCTCCCCTAACCTTCCTTATTAAACAGTAAATGTTTTACTAGAGTTTCGTTGGACTGGGTTTACTAAAAAGGTATTAATTTCCTTTCACTAATATGGAATTTAGGCCTATAGATTCATTTACAACCATTATAACATTATTTGGTTTTTAAATTCATTTTCTTTTTTACCTGACCTACTGTACAATTAATTATTGATTACATAGTTAATTACATGAATTTTAATTTACTGGTGGTTAGTTGTTTTTTTTTATATTAATTAACTGGTTCTGGAACCCTTTATTAATTTATGACATAATTGTCAGAACTACTTGTTAGATTTAAAACACTGGTCACACTCCTGATCCAGTTTATAAACATTAATTAGAACAACATTATTTTTCAACATTATACAATACTGACAACTTAGTACAGTACCTAACATTGGTAACTATACTGGGTTATATAAATACAACTCTAATATAAACATAAACATAATTATTGGTGAAGTATTATTATCAAATAACATTATTTCATTTTTAGTATATTCAACATACAATATAAAATACTCTGTGACCTGAACATGCCACAGTACAAAATAAACAATTCATAACATTCAATCATTCCTTAGTCTGGCTTTTATACATTTAATACTAGTCATTTCACTTCAGTGAATACGGAATATCACTTCAGTGAAATATTCATTTGAATGCATTGCTTTATGCAGATGACAAGATAGTGATACAGAAAACAGAAGACCAGTAACACCGGGCTATATTTACGTTTACTAGCAGCATACAAGACTATAAGCTACAGATCTCTGCTACAAAATCTAAAACGCTGGCATTTCAGGGTAAATAACCTACAAGAACTAAGATAGTCGTGGATAATCTGATTTTGGATCAGGTTAGTCATTTTAATTCCCTAGATTGTGATATGTCATATTAAACTGATATTGACTGGGATAGTAAGCTAACTAAATTTAGACGCATATGTGGATCGATTCTTAGGTACCTGAAAAATAAAACACGGAAGGATACCTGAATGAAGTTTTACAAACCTGTGGCTTTCCCCACATTCCTGTATGCTAGTGAGACATGGACTTTTCGTAAAAGGGACGCAAGGTTGTTATTTCTTGGATAGGAGAAGAAAAGATGAAATTAGAATTAAACATTGTATCGTTGCAGCACAGAAGAAGATGGTGTGAACACTTGAATCGCATGCCTGATATCCGTCTACCCGTGGCTGGCTTGGGTTATCACTCTAATGGGAAGAGATATGTCGGTAGACCGAAGAGGAGACGTGTTCCGGAGCAGGTCTAGGGCCTAATGCTTGGGATGATGATGATAATGATGATGATTATATCCAATAAATACGAATGTAATTGAATATGGAATGTAGTAAAAAAATAAAACACATAATAGCACATAAAGACGATATATGATTAAGCAGAAACTGCAGAATTAAACACTGTAAATTAGTTGATAAGGAACATTGTGAAAAATGATTTTTTAAGTATTTTTAGACTTGCAAAACAACTTTAAGTCATGTGAAATTGTGCGTAAGTCTACTTAGCCATATAAGTATACTTTATTCACAGAAAGTTATTTAAAGAAAAGACTCTATTCCTTTTCAAAAAAGACGTTAGAGTTTAATAAAAAAAGAACTTTTTGAATATTAGTTTATTTCAGTTTAGAGACTGAAATTGCATTGCAATATACTATACGACAAAGCGCGTACTACCAAATTCTTTTGGAATGTGTTTTATATAAGTGGATATACCGCAATAAATTAGTATATATGGGAAAGTTCACAGATAGTATGTTAGCATGTAAATAATATAGTTCCACAATGAAGTAAAAATAATTTCCTCTTAAGCATTTAAATTGCTTTGGCCTTGCATTGTCCTAATGTAATAAACGCTGCAAGACACACTGGTGGGGGGGGGGGTAATGGAATTTAACCAATTACGTGACTAGGGTACTGCCCGAAAGGATCCGTAATTATCTAACTAAGTTTTGTTTTGTCTTTGAGAGTGCAACAGATCAGTTATTTTTCGAACATTCACGGGATACAAAGGATGGCACAGATTCCGCTCTTCTACTGAAAGTATTCACTGTGAGTATAACGACCATTAGAACCTTATATCATGTTTTATCATAAGAAAAAACGGAACACACACAAATACATAACCTTAACCACTCCTAACCACTTACTTGGTCTTTAGCACTCTTCTCTCTGTCCCCCGAGTACCTTGTCGCCTCTCTGCCGCCTCCCTTCAGCTTTGGCAACCTGCGTTACTCGTTCCTGTCTTGGACGCTCTCATATATAACCATAATGGCACTTCTATCAGCCACACACACACGCGCTCGCGCGCTCGCTCGCTCGCTCGCGCACGCACACGCACTACTCTACCTCTAATGTGCCTCCACCTTCTTCGCTTCCGGCCTGCACTAGCGTGCGTCTCCTCACATCCTTCCTTTCGGCTGAAGGAGGCTTGGCCCAAATCAGCCCGAGTCTTGTCCTTCGGGAAAAGTTTCAAAAAACACGAAAAATCTCTTTTTCTCCACAACTCAGAGGTTGGTGGTGGCTTGTAATTTCTTCTTTGCTGTAGACAGCTTCATCATCACCACCTCTGCTGACCACGCCACACCACATCTTGACCGTCGCCTTTTTCCTTACTCCGGCCATGTTTCCTGCCGGGTCTTCTTCTATTACTACGTCCCTCGATCACTTCCTTGGTGGTAAACCACTTTGATTGCAGGTGGCCAACCAATTTGCTTCTCTCTTCCACAGTAAATCCAACCACACGCGCGCGTGCACTGTCACATAGAGATGTATTAATTTTCAAGTTAATAATTACGTATTACCTTCCTATGACACTATTTTATCATCAAGTGGTGTTCCAGTATACTGGATAGACATAATTAGTTGTAAAAGTATGTGTTAAAAAATTCCTGGAGTACATTCACCAATGTGTGTAGGTATAATGTTTCTAATGTTTACAAACAGAGCTAAAATTGCTGCACACCACTATAGACAGATTATTCCGATTAGTGCTTTCAAGCTTCACAGCTTCTCATCAGATTTACGATCTGATGACGAGCTGTAAAGCTTGAAAGTGATAATCGGAATAGGTTTTCTATAGTGGTGTGCAACAGTGTTAATCCTGTTTGTGATTATAACCACTAACACAACTTTATTATTTGTTAAAATTCCTTAATATTCCTCAATATTTGCTATAATGCTCGTGTTAAAATGGTGTAGAAAGTGTCTGTTGGTTTAGGAGCATTGCTATTAAAGAAGTAGGAGGAAACGTAAATAGGTTATTAATTGGTGTATTTACTGTGAACAAGAGAGCAGGGGAATGAAAACGACACGTAATATTGAGTGCCCACACCATGATGTATTGAGTAGCGTACACAGAGGGATCTCTGAGTATTGTAACAAATAGGCCTATACAGCATAAACAGTATAAATATAACAATTAAGGGTTTGCGGAGGAACGGTCAAAAATAATCGGTACAAATTTTAAATTATCTGTGTTGACGTTTCGACAATATTTATTGTCATCATCAGGATCAGTGTATGAATACAAGAGAAAATATCAAAGACAACAGACTAGTTAGTTGAGTGAACGTGTTTGTGTCTTTGTGTATGTGTGTACGCGTGTGCGTGTGCGTGTGTGTATGTGTAAAGGAGTTGAATCAATTAAAAACAATTGCATTATTACATATTGTTTTACTTATATACATTCAAAAAATTATAATACCACAGAACATAATTTATAAAATATTGTTACGACGGTCTACTTGATCGTCGTATGGTACAGTGGAAAACAAAATAAAAGACACCAATTAAGTCACTGATCACCAGCTTTAATTATCACAATTAAACAGTTCGTAATTAACAATACAGTCTGTGACAATAAATCAAATAAAAATTGTTTACACGCAATAAAACGTCAACTAATATAAAACACAATTGTATTACAATTATACCTCCCGATTATAAAACACAACACTTCGCCACAATAACCACTTGAACGTACACAGTATCGCCAGACAATAAACTCGAACCGGACTGTAATATATCGCAACTATAACTGAAACTGAACGTCCTTGAGTACTGGTATTTATACCCCCCCCGAAATACTAGATTATTCCATACTGCGCGTTAGCTCTAGACTACGACGTAATTGATTGCGGCCTTGACACAGTCCACGCAGCTGGTGGCTTCCAGAAAAGTCTCCCAAGCGCATGTTGAAATCACGTACGCCGCAAAATTTAGCCGTATTACACTGGATGGTTCGAGAAACAGTAGGTTGTTCTGTGATGTCGTAACAATATTACAATTTAAATTACTGATTATAAAAGCAGTAATCAATAAATATACATTAGAATTGGTACAAATAATATTTATACATATACATATCTACATATAACATAGTAAAACATATAACTGAATACAGATTGTAGAGATGTTCAATTATGTATATTATTAAGAGTTATTTTTATCATGTTTCAGTACACTTTTGTATCAGTACACAGGTCCAGACGATGACAATAATATTGTTGAAACGTCTACACAAATAATATAAAATTTGTGTTATACTTTTTGATTGAGCTTCACAAACTCATCATCGTTAAAATTCATTGATTCACGGTCATTACAAAATTAAGGATTCATAATGAATACAAATTACTTTTAGAGAAAATATGGCGTAACAGATGTACAAACTAGAGCAAGTCAACAAGTTAGCTAAACAGTTCAGTAAGTTACTTGAGTGTTTCAGACGGCCGTTTGAAACTAATTTGCGTCCTGCTGTGAGTTTCAGTCGTGCTTTGTAAATTTATACTGTCCAATGCAATTTGGGCGCAAGTTTCTGATAACATGTTCTTCCTTCCCACCCACCAACATCTTGACGCAAACGGAGATCCGTCTACAATTTTCCAATAGTCTCCTCTTCTGGTCAGCAGCTTTAAAGGTAGTTGGCAGCAACTGTCCACTCCTCTCTGTTTTTCACCTTCCTTTTTACATCCTGGTATGAATTACAGTTCCAAGTAATTAGGGGTGAAAATTACGGTCAGTGGAAAGCAAGACAAAGAAATAAAATCAAGAATTAATTTGGGAAAGATGGTTATATCTACATTGAATGGAATCCTGTGGAATAAGCAAATTATAGTAGAAACTAAACCCAAAATACTTAAAAGCATTGTTAGAAGTATCATGACTTACGGTTCAGAAGAAGTTTGGACTAAAAATAAAACACACAAAAACAAAATTAATAACAGTAGCGATGCACTTTTGGAGACGTTTGTCAAGAGTATCCAGACGTGAGAAAATTAGAAATAAAGTTGTTAAAGACAGAATGAATGTGAAAAATTCAATTGTTAATATTGTCCAAACAAAAACATACAATGGTTTAGGACACGAAAAGAAAGTTTGCCAAGGAAAGGCACGGGAAAGATTGGCAAGGAGAGGTATGGAATGGACCCCACCAGGAAGATCATATTAAATTAGATACTTTTTTAGATATTAAATTAGGAAATTTTTTTATCTAAACAGCTTATATAATATACGCATGCAATTTTAGGGAGAAAATAGTGAAAAAAATATGGCGTGGACGATAACGACCGAAGACATATAAAGATAGATATAAATTGTAAGACGTCAGAAAATTGCTACACACGAAACAATGACACTCTAAAACAATGGCACTCTTATAATAACATTTTTCCTTGTTACACACAGATGCAACATACAAAAGTCATCAAGTAAGCAAAATTTACATTAATCGAAAACACTAATAAACAATTCTACATTTGACATTTTTACACTTCAGATAATTGTTTGTGGAACTGGCACAATTATTCGCAGAAATTATATTGTTACGACGGTCTCCGTGATTGTCGTATGGTACAGTGGAAAACAAAATACAACCACTAATAAAGTCACTAATTACTACGTTTAATTATCACAATTAATAGTTTATTATAGTTTAATAGTTTATGACTATAAAGTCATTCAACTGGATTATACTCGTACATTAATTCCAGTTGGATTTGTCTACACGCAGTAATAATGTCAAGTTCCACACACACTAATTATAATACAATGACACTTCACACAATACTTCAAGAAGCACTCGATCCGCGCCAAGGAAATTGCTCATTGTCCACTGACTGAACTAAAAAATGGACTGCCAGAGCTGTTGGGTTGCGCGTCGTGAGACGACCCCATGGTTTCCTAGTATCGAGCCTCCGGTAGGGGCTCCTGCCTAGTGATCCTGTCCAGACGGAATATTAATTAATTATTTAGTGGCTGCTACAACGACATGCTCGTACTAGGTCGACTAGTACAGTATTTGTCCAGGCCGTTCCCAAGAACCACCTGGACATGTTCGGTACTTGCCAAGGCTAGCTATGAGAGGGTTTGTCTGGGTCCTCGCAGCTCGGACGTAAAATTTACGTGCAAGTCGCCTTTCGGTGTCTTCCAAGGAGCGGACACCGAGTCCTCTTCTCAAAAGTCGAGAAGAAAACCGATAGGGGGGTTTGGCCGCTAGCCGAAGACCCCTATCGAGAACGCATTGCAACTTTCTTTTATGAACGATTGCGAGGTAACCACAAACGGGAATAGCGTAGGTAATGATCGACAACAAATACGCGTTGACGATCAGCTTACCCAGATTGCGGGTCATAGCCTTGTTGACAAGTATCGGAAACAGTTGCCCGAAACGAGCGGACGCTCTCTTTCGCATCGTCTCAGCGTGGGCACGCCAGGTGAGCCGACGATCAAGGTGGACACCGAGGTATTTAACCTCTCTCGACCAGGGCAAGTACGTTCTACCGAGTCTCACTCGGCCTCGCGGTTCTTTCCGGCGCTTTGTGAATAGCACCGCGGAGCTCTTGGTTTCGTTGACGGCAACTTTCCAGCTTTCCGTCCACGTCGAATACGCATCGAGTGCGCGCTGAAGTCGTGGGATAGCAAAGTCTGCGTTCCGATCGGCGGTATAGACCGCCGTGTCGTCGGCAAACAAAGCCATCTGGACTCCAGGCTCTCTGGGTGCGTCGTTGACATACACGGAGAACAGGAGAGGCCCTAGCACGCTACCTTGAGGTACCCCGGCTGTAATGCGTCTCTCGGAAGAGACATGGTCGTCTATTCGCACGCAGAAAGTCCTCTCCGTCAGAAAGCTAGCAATCAAGCGAAGGTAGCAATCTGGGAGCTGGATTTCCCGGAGCTTGAACAAGAGCCCGTCGTGCCAGACACTACCAAAGGTCCTTCTCCACATCTAGGAAACAGGCGACAGTCTGCTCTTTCCGACAGCCGGCGCCCGTGATATATTCCACCAGTCTCTCATCAGCTGATGAGTGGTGGAATGCCCTACACGGAAACCGAACTGTTCGGGGACCAGTACATCGAAGTTTCGTAGATGGTCTAGGACTCTCCGTTGTACAAGACGTTCGAGAACCTTTGACGTGGCTGACAGTAGACCGGACAATGGGCCGGAGGTTGCCGGGACGGGATGCATCCTTTCCCTGCTTCGGGATCACTATGACCGTCGCCTTACGCAATTTCTGGGGAAAATAGGCCAGTCTTAGAGACGCGTTGAACAGCGCAACCAAGAAAATTACTCCTTGCTCCGGGATCGAGTTAGAGCGGCGTTCGAGACGCCGTCCGGGCCAGGAGCTTTTCTCGGTACGAGTTCAACGAACCGATCTGTGACCTCTTCCCTAGTAATGGGTTCGGGCTCCGCAGTGTTCGGAAAAGACAGAAAGTCTTCCACTTCGTTCTCGACTTCATCATCGAAGTCCCAGTCCATGGGCAGGTTAGGAGCGACTGTCGCTCGAAACGCGCGCCCAAGTACTCGGCCTTCGCCTCCGGGCGAGCCAGGATTTGACCGAAAGGTCCAGCAGTGACTGGGATACAAGGTCGGTGCCTCTTCCCTAGAAACGCCGAAGGTATCCGATAAGGGGTACTTTCGTCCGATCCGTCCCCTGCTTGGGCCACGGCGAGTTCCCAACAGCGTCTCCGGTAGGCCTGGATATCACGACGTAAAATGCCGGTCACCCGGTTGTACGCTGCCTTGTCGGCTGGATCACGGGTCCGCTGCCAGCGTCTCCGGAGGCGATTTCTCTCGCAGCGAGAGCACTCGTCTCCTCTGGGATCCGCTGCCATTGGGGCGTGACGCCAGGCTTCATCCTGGAAGAGGCGTCGATCGCAGATACGACAGCCTCGTCAAACGCGGCAACTGCCTCGTCGACTTGGCGGACGGTTTCGAGTGGTCCCACCTCTGGCAATCGGCGACTTAACGCCGGGCCATAGCGGTCCCATTCTACCACCTTCCTGACATCTCTGCGTACGACGTGCTGGGTAGCGACGTGTATCAAGATGGGGAGATGATCGGACGATAGTTCCGTTAGCGCGGACACATGGACCGGGCAGTCAATTCCTTGGATCACCGCTATGTCCAAGACATCGGGAGCCGCGCGGAGTTGTGAAGGGTAGAACGTAGGTTGGGCGGGCCAAATCACTGTCACCCTGCGTGAATAAGCAAACCTGCGTAAGCGTTTCACGTTTGGGGCAGTCAAGCGACTGTTCCAATTGCGATGCTTACAATTCAGGTCGCCGGCCATGATGGCCCTCCTGTGTGCATCGAACGCGACAGCAAGATCGGGGTGAAGGAGCTCTTTTTGCGGCGGTTTATACGCCGCTACCAAGAGTACACCGCCTAGAGTGTTCAACATCTCCACAGCGGTAACTTCCAGGTGAGTCATTTCAGGCAAGACGACTCGGTGATGCTCTAGACTGAGCCTCACCGCGACGGCAGTACCGCCACCAGCAGTGCCCGGTCTACCGTTTCGATAGCACACATAGTTGGCCAGTCATAACCGATTCGCAGGGGTCAAGTGGGTCTCATTGAGAAGTACTACATTAGGTTTGAGTCGGGCCAATAATTCTTGGAGTTCCTGGATCTTGTTAGCCAACCCGTTGGCCTTCCGGGAAAGAATGGAGAGATCACGTTTGAGGACCCGACTCATAGAAGTCCTACACAAGTGGCGGCTTCCACCAAGAGCATGAACCTCTCGGTTATATCGGCAGTCTCCAAGCGGGAGCGGATGGACCTGAAGGTCTGGGCAACTTTGCGGAGGTCAAATTCCGCAAGAAAGTCTTTGACGACCTGGTAGTCGTCAGGTACGGCTTTAGAGGCAGAGTGCCCGGAGACTGTTTGCGCGTAGGAGCGCCGAGACTTATCATTCGGGGGATTGGTGGAAGCCAAGGGTGTTTTAGGGCCAGGTGTAGCGCCTCTAGCGGAGGTGCTAGGAAGAGGGACAGATGGGATTTCGTCGGTCTTAACGCGATGCGCAAGTTGTCTGGGCTTTGCGGTTGGGTTGGCAGGAGCCCGGGAGCGAGCGCCACGGGGCTTACGATGCCGCTTCTTTTTGCCTGCATTAGGAAACCTCGGGGGGCGGGAGGTCAGGCGAGGCTGCTTCTAAAGCAGGGTCAGGATTCTCCGGTGTTGAGGAGGATTGAGTAGTTGTCTCAGGCTCCACAACCGAGATGTTTGTTAGGGGCTGGTCTGTCTCACTTTTTTGAGATGTCGCGAGGTTTCGGCGCTTTTTAGCCTGAGAGGTGGGACAGGGGCCCACCCTGGCATGGGAAGGAGCATGAGTTGGGGCTGCCTGTACCACAGGTGGTTGCTTCGGGCCTTTGCTACGTTTTTGTTGCTTGTTTGCAACTGTGGCGAAAGACATGGCAGCCGTAGCAGGAGGCGAAGGGCCTGCCTGCTCGGTTGCAGGTCTAGAACCAGCTTCCGGATGCCTCGGTGGTGTCAGGCGCCCTTTCGGCTTTCGGCTCTTGAGCTCCCGCTGAAACACCGGGCAGGCCCGGTAATTGGCGGGGTGACTTCCGTCACAGTTGATGCATCTTTTGAAAGCAGGTGCATCGCAGTGTTTACTGGCGTGAGGTAGAGAGCACCTCACGCACGCAGGAGCGTTTGAACAAGTCTCTGAGTGATGCCCGAAGCGTTGGCAACTGTAACACTGAGGCAGAGCTCAGGGAGCGCGGCTTCTTTCCACTTTAACGCGGAATCCAAAAAGCCGCGTAAGAGAGAGTAGGCTTGCGCCTGCCTCGCTATTCTCCGCCATGATACGGACCAGGGGAATTGGACGCCTTGGTCCGGCTGGAGCAAATACTCGATGCACCGAGCGAACCGGATAGCCCAGCTCGCGCAGCTCATAGAGGATTTCCTAGAAAGGAGAGTCCACGTCCAAGCCTCTGAGCACAAAAGACAGAGGCTTCACGTGTTTGGGTGAGAAGGTGTGGAACTGCATGTTGGCGGATTCGACGAACGCCATGACACTGCGGTACACTTCCAGACCTCGGACAACGATCTTGACTGTATCGCCCCCAAGGAGCTTCAAGTCAACGTTGGCCGGGGAAAGTCCGGGACCCACTATCAATCGCCGGTAAAAACCGGTGACGTTGTTCACGCCGTGAACGAACACGTGCGAGATGCGACCAGTGGCCGGCGGTGCTTGGGGATCGCCGGGCACAGTCGGCCCCGTGCCGGATTCGCCATCGGCGGGGCAACTTCCATGGAGGACGCCGAGAAAGAGGTAGAGGAGGACCGGTTCCGCCTCGGTTTCTTGACCGGGCGCCCCCGTGGCCCAACCGCCACGAAAGCGTCGGTATCGTCACCGAGCAGCGAAACCGTTCGGGGATCAACTTGGTCCGCAGGCGTGAGCGGAGAACTCGGCGAGTCGCTCGAGTGGGGCAAGGAGGTGGCGAGCGACTGCGTGCTCGTTGACTCGCCCGTACCGGGCATGTCCATCAACGAGCGGGAGGTTCGCCTACCAGAGGCAGCCAGGCTGCCTCCGGCGGTAACCAGGGGCCTAGGGTCCGGCCCGAGCCGGACCTCGAGTAGGGGAGCTGGAGCGCTCGCGCTCAAGCTGTCTATTAGAGCTGGGCTAATGACCGGCTTCGTTAGATATCTCTCCTTACCAAGAGAGGTGTCCACCGGCCTCTTTACCCCGGCGATATCAAAGCTCGCTTACCACTGGTGGGGGCTCGCAAGGATCGTTCGGGGCAGCGCTACCTAAGAGCCTGCGCGTCAGCGAGCAAGATGCGCTGCGCAAATAAAGCTCTGGCAGGCTATGCTTCCTCCTCTTCAACAGGCGAGATGTTGGTCCTTAGAAGGGTCGGCTTGGCTGGTAGCCCTTAGAAGGTCCGACGAGTCAGCTGTTCTCGTGCTGGCTACTCAATTCACCAGCCAGCTGAGTTGTTGTCTTCTGTCTTCTTTGGGCCTGATAAAATCACAGCAAGCAGGGCAGCAGATGTAGTTGACTGTCCTCTTCAAAACGAAGGCAGCAGGACAGCAGCTGAACACAGCGAGAAGCTTCCAAAACTTCCAGTGAAGCAGATCAGGAGAGGTGTTCCTTCCACTTGAAGTGCTGGATGCGAAGTGGCCTCTCTCTCTACGTCTCTCACCACACGAGAGACTGAACTAAGCCAGATGCTCTTGCTTTTATATATCGCGCAGAGTTTCAGTATAGCTTTTTCCTCCTGACTGCACGCCGGCCTAATGCGTATCTCAAGTGTTCTTCAACACACTAGAACCTACTTGTGAGCGGCCTCAACTGAGGTTACATCTGCCACACAGTGCGGAGGACGGGTGGAGGTCGGGCGGAGGACAGTTCCATAGGGTTCTCGTTACTTTACGTATTTCTTACGCTGCATTTTTATAATCAGTCAGTTGAATATAATTATAATCAAAGACCTGATTTTGTAACTTGTGGCCCCTCCTAGCTTGAATAAAAATATTTACAGGTCAATTGAACAAATCCGATAAATTTATAAACTCATCTAGACACCGCTATGCGGCTTGTTAACATTTCTGACCGCTATGTTAACACTTTCTAGTCTGAAAGTATAGTTACCTGTATAATCCTTCCAGCTGGTCGATTTTGCCAACTTTCCTGGGTGTGTATTTCTTAACACGCTTTATATGTATTTTGCTGTATATATGTATTGCATATTAAATAAATATTCAAACATAGTTTATTATTAAAACTTCAAATTAATATATACGCAAACTTAGAAATAAACTAACACTATTTTATCAAAAATTTCAATATTTTATAAAATAAAAGAATTTGGACGCTAAGATTCTGTAGGTAATTGGCATTTCCGTGCCAAGTATTGGAAACGTTATGGGATACATAAAGGATTTATGTTAATTTCGTTTAATACTTCGCTTATTTTATTTAGAAAAACAACAATTAACACAAGCTAACGATACAGGTTAGAATGAAAGAGGTTAGAAACCACGCTGCAAACAAATTGTATCACCTGTTTAAAAGTAGATTATTTTTATGAAAATTAAATCCAGAGTGTAGTGTAGTGTAGTGTATGCAATTGTATACTGACACGAAAGCATTTGTGACGACTAGACCCGAGACCTACCCGTATGTGATAATAGACCAAGTGAATACACGACCCAAGGTATACTCGGGCTGCGTCCACTAGGCAAAAGTATACTGCCCGACGTATACTCGGGCTTAGAACAGAAAGTGTTAATTACAACATCACAAAGGCACTATGTATGTTAATAATATCGTTTCGGCTTGGAGAATGTATTTTGTAAATTTTGCAGAAGTATTGTTTACAAAAAGGTTAGGCTAACAATAGTGTGGTATGTGAAATACTATTAACATTATTTCGTCATTGTGGCCTAGTTTAGCATTTGAATGCTTCAGTTTAAAGGGTAAAATAGTAATTTGTAAATTATAAAGAGTTGTTATTAAATTCTGTGGTAACTATAGACTGAAAAGCTGAGCACACAAACTTCTAAATCATGTAAACAACTATCTCCTCCTTTAAGCCAAATGTGGTGGTAGTAGCCTATAAATTCAAACGTGAGTTTTTAAATGCTAGAACATTAACATTGTGAGTTGAATGGGTTGTTATAAATTTCAATGTAAAAACTTTTCAAATTACAAATTACATTCGACTTAAATATTGCCCAAATGTGAAAAGTTGGAATTACAGCTAAACGTGTAAAATGGATTTAGTGAGTTAAATTTTAATACCTGAAAAGGAATTAGGAATTCAGACATAAGATTTGGGGGGGGGGCAATAAGCTTATCAAATAGTATACGGTACTTGTTTATCACAGTTTCCTTGAGTGGGATTGAAAACTACCAAAGATGGTGGTTAGGTTAGTTGTCTAATAAATGAGGACACTCGCCGCTACGCCACATTCCAAGCGTTCGAACGAAGTGGACAGAGAAATGTTTGGCATTCGTCAGTAGCTTGTATTCGTCAATCCCAAAGGAGGGGAATATTAATGGAATTTCCTTTATCGCCTGACTCGTTACGTTCATCTTACAAGTTATCACTTTACCTTTCCGCTCAATAGAATCATAATGTCAGAAAATATTCAAAACACTATTTACTAATATTACTCTGCCTATTTTAGAATTTTTAAAGTCTGAATATCCGAGTGAGTGTGTTTAAATTACATGTTAAGTGGATATTGTTTACGTTTGTATTATCTACCAAACTCAATTTGTAACGCTACAGGCTGAGGTCTAGACAGACACTTGCAAAAGCTCTCAGGACGACTGATCAATAGTACTTATTAGTAATGCTAAAACTAGTATAGATTATTAGTATCCTAGTAATTTGATAGTTTACAAATCTTACTACATTAGCAAGATAGTATATATTACTAATTAGTAATTAGCAATTTGCAATTAGCCATTGGTAATTGGCGATTAGTGAGTAGTAACTGGTAAGTAGTGATTAGGATATAAGAGAAAAATTTGTGAATTGTTCTTAAAAAAAGTGCTATCGTTCCTATCTATATATATATTGTAACTGGACGACCTTTAGGTGGCTGTAATCTGATCCAATCCCACTGTTTGGGCTAGCCACTTGGTCACCAGACCGCTGTATGCCGGTCGTTACAAAAGAATAAAAATAAAATGGAAAATTCAATAATAATAGAATTTTCAAATAATAAAATAATTTTGTTTATGTTTAAGAGGTATGTATAGAAGATCAATCTGTGTTTCAAAAGATTCTGGTAAAATTTTAGTAACAGGTAGGTATTTATTGACCGTCGAGCACTTCTTGAAGATTTGCACCAAGTCTGGAGTTAAATATATTAACTCTAGGTAATAATCGATTGGTGACCTTCCTTACTGGTCCAATATCCTGTTCAAAATAGAGTATATTCTTTTCACTTAATACCTTCAGCCTTATAAATACCCTTAAATTACCCTGTGAAATAAATACAGATACAAAATAATAGAAATATAAAGATTTATTAACAATTTTAGATAAATAATCGATATTTTATCGATGGAGAGCAATTATCGACTCTGTCTCAGGAATAATCGATTGTCATACAGAACAAAATTTTATGTTATATTACATTAAAGACAGGTTCTTTGAGCGATTAAGAATTAATAGTCAGAGAAGGGTGACGAGAAAGTATAACATTAACAGTTAACACATATAAATACAATAATTACTATTCAATAGTATTTAAATAATTCAGGTTATGATATAAGAATAAATGTTTTGTCGAACCAATGAAGACTGCTGTGACGTCAGTAACTATGATGTAGTAGGCAGGTTTCGTTTTCAAGATGGCCGCTCCTTGGGTTGGTCTCGGCTATTGTATATGCGTCGAGTCAGAAAATTACTATAAAATTACCTTCTTCAAGGTCTAAAATGTCCCCGCACTGGTGTAATAAGTCTGTTAATCTATTTAGTGTATTCTGGTGAAGTGTTCTGTGTAAATTTGCGTTAGTTAGTTTATTTTCTATTTTGTTCAACTATTACGGTTAAGTTTTCAAGTTGCGGTTAGGTTTGTAGAGTAAATCAGTTGTAATATAATGTTTTACTGTTTACTGTCACTCGTTTAGTGAAGTTAAAGGTTTGTTTTCACTATTGTCGTGAATGTTTTTATATTATTGGCTTCAAAAAGTGTCTAATTTGTCTAACTCCCGTTCACTGATTTCAATGGCTATTCGTTAGCTTCATGTTCGACTCGGTTTAAAGAACGTTTTTGTCACACACCTATTCAGCTTGATATTCAACAAAAGACTAATTAACTTGGTCATAAATCTTGCCCAGTTAATCCTTGAAAAAGTATTGTTAACATTTTTCGATTTCATACACATTAGAAAATATTACATTATATATGGAATTTTTCTATTTTATTCCTTACTTTTATGAATTATTAATCTTATTATTAGTTTAATCATCTTATTCCCTTTAAATTGATGTATTATAGTTCGTATCTGTAGACATTTTGTGAAAATTAACAAATTTTGTTCACACTTTGGAAATATAGGCTCAAAATTGGATTTCCGTTTTTATACAAAATACCTTCCATTTTAAATATTATTAATACTATTATAATAAATTTTAATTAGTCACATTACTCTCCCTTTCCTTAAATACATATAAATTACACCTTTGAACTGGTTTTTTGTGTTAATTTGTAGATTTGATATTGCTCTTTAAAATTAATTAATTTATATATTTTGACAATTTACAAAATGTTAAGGTATATTTCCTTATTGTCATTTTAATTCATAGGATCATTCCTAGTAGTGGTTAATTGTGTTATCTTATATAAATCTGGGTAGTTTACAGGATTTATTAGTGAATTATACTATTTTATATTGGTTCTCTGATTTCACCAAATGGCCTAGATTTTAGAATTTTATACTTCTTTCTTTCTCAATAAATTAAACTTGATTCCTCCTCTGACTTTACATAACTACAATTATATGAAAATAACATGATCTATAACTTATTGTTTTGTGTAGTAGTTAATTAACACTACAGTTATTAAAATAATTAATTATGAACATTGTTTATTAATCTGCACAATTTAACATATTGCAGATACAGCTTAAACATATCTCTTTTGACTATTTTCAATCTAACATAGCATACCTTTTAGTACATTATTACTGGTATGTAGGTTATTATTTATCAAACATAATTCTTTTTTAAAACACATAACATAAATCTTATTTTCTAATAAACCTTACAAATACATTTATTTAATACATTGATTTTAGGACTGTGAAATAATAGTCTATTTAAACATGTTACACTTATTCATACTATATTAGTACCATTCCTTTTTGGTTTAAATCATTATTATTGTGATTCCCCACATCAGCAAACATTAATTCCCATACTCTATTTATTATCATCCTTTTTTACAAAGGTCTTTTAAATAAGGATTTACATAAAAATAATAAAATACTGGAAACCTTCCATTTTATTATTTTATCATGCTGGTTATTATTAGACTTTAAAGTTGTGATATAGCATACTACTAAGTTATAGTATCACCAACTTTAAGTTTATTGCATTTTTTAAAAAACACTTATACAAATTCACTTTCACTGTTGGTTCTGATATTCTGAGTCTTATTATCTCAGACCAGACCTTTAGTCATCATGGACCGTTAAGACTAGTTTATTTTCTTTATTACACAATAGCTTTAGCCGGTGCACTTCTTATAACGCTATACAACACTTTAGTTTTCTCAATAATTACATTTTTATAAGATTTTGGGGATGTTATACTTTCTTTGGCATAGTTTTTGTGGGTTTGGGATTGATAGTAGTTTATATAATAATAGGTTTTACTACGGTGTTTCTTTCATACTATGTCTTCCTCTCCTCCTGTCTTCCTTCTTGTCCTTCTTCATATCTTCCTTCTGGTATTCATTCTTGTCCCTCTTCTAGTTTTCATTCTTGTCCCTCGTCTAGTCTTCACTCTTCTGTTCTTCTTTCCTCATTCTTGGGAACCAAGGTACTTGGTGTTATCACGACTGAGGTTTAGTTTGGAGTATTGAATTTCTTCACTGAACTGACTTTATTCTTCTATTTGTTTTTAGAGTATTTTGGTATTCACCACTCTTTGATTGAGTCTCTTTTTCCGGGATATTGTCTTATGTAACTGGTTTACTGCTCTGAGCTTCCTGGGTAACGTACTGGTATTATTTATGAGTTGATGAGTTGCTTCAATACTTTCTTTGGTTTCTTTTAACAGTGGTTTTTATATATTATGTAGTGAGGATTTTTATCTTATTGTGTTTCATTCCTCTGATTTATTTAAATGTCATTTAATATTATTACAACATTTTTTGATGTAATTAAATTTTATCATTTCATATGATTTACAATGTAGTGGATTTTCTGTCACGCTACAGAATGCCCTTCTCCAGAAGTAATTTTTTCAGACTATACGTGCTTTGTCTGAAACAATTGCTTATGATAATTATTCAAAGTTTGTTATTATTTTGGACTTCCTTCCATTTTAAAATTCTCTTATTTATATCTGAGTTTATATCACTCTCACTTGATCTTCCTTGATAGTAATAGTCTTCTGAGTTTCATATTTATTATTTCATTTTTATATTTCTTCTTAGTATTTTCTCCTTGGGATATTTTCTCCCTATCGTTCCCTACTTTGTGAGCTGGTTCAGTTCAGAGAGGCACTGTACGCTACTTTCCTCTGCTGTCCAATACTTCACACATATTTGAGTACAGAGGCAAATCATCTCTGCTCAAAAAACATATTAATCCTGCTGGAATTATCATCAGACAGATTTAAAAAAATTATTCAGAATAGTACACATTTGTTACTATTTAAAAAATATCTTTGGGATACTTCACTTATTAATTATTATACTTCTCAGAGATTTTAATATTTCTATCTCAGTTGTTCATTTGACTTATTATCTGGATGTTTCTTTCATTTGATATTATGGTAGGAAGCTCTTCTATTATTACCTTTTTATACTTTTATTATCATATAAATCTTTTGGTTATAAATTCTTTATTACCTTCTGGTTTTTTCATTATAATCTGCATTATTTGTAGTAGCATATCTTTGTGACATTTTTAGACTGTTTCTTGGTTCTTAAAATTTCCACTTGTTCTATTTTCTAGAATTTTTTATAACTGTCATTATCATAATTGTCATTTAATCTATAAATCATTTTATATTAATTCATTTAATTACATACATTTTTGACATTATTTTCACATTATTCCGGTCATTGCGATTATACTTGCAAGTGCTGGTTTTTTTATTTATTTCATTATGAGGTCATATTTTCTCCTCATACCACTTAAAGTTTCATTCTCTCATAATTCCAAAGAAGTTTTTGTACTTTATTTTATTCACTCACTTAAATCGTATTAAAGAATTTTTTTCTTTTTTATTTCCTTCAACAACATTTTACGGAAAGGTTTTTACTCTTCATATTGAACTTAGACATGATTAAACTGTCTAGAATTATTTGTTTTTTGACCTTAGATGGTTTTATTTCTAAATTCTCTCCTTCTTTATTATTATATTATAGCCATAAAGTTTTTTCATATTTCTTGGTATGTAAGGTGAACTTACTTCTTTTTTAGAATTTAGAGGATTTTATGTTTTTTTAAAACTTCTTTTCTTCTATTCTAGCCATAAAGTTTTTTCACATTTTCTTGGTATGTAAGGTGAACTTACTTATTTTTTGAATTTAGTTGATTTTATGTTTTTAAACTTCTTCTCTTCTATTCTAGCCATAAAGTTTTTTCATATTTTCTTGGTATGTAAGGTGAACTTACATTTGTTTTAGAATTTAGAGGATTTAATTCTAACTTCTTTTATATTACTGCCACATAGACCTTTCATAATTGATTGTAATAGTTTTCATAATTATATGGTAAACATATCATATTAGTTTCATAAATATAGTATGACTTTTTTCTTGTCTTTATTCAAATGTATTTCTTATTATTATTTTTCCTTTCTACCCAGGTGGATGCTTTTATTATAGTGCATTGTTGCTCATAGTTCCTTTATAAGGTGTAGTTTCTTAATTAATTTATTTCTTAAATTCCCATTTTGGTTCTTTGTCCCTTCTTCTTCTCATTTTTCCTCAGTAGTAATTATTTTCATCTTCTTTGTGGTGGTTTTGCCGTTGTCGGTTATCATGACATCCATCCCTTTTACCACCTCATTATGTATCCGTATAGATTCTTATCAGATCCAAACTTTTGCTCCTACGCGCCGGATAGTACCTCGGTTGGTCCCGTTCTAGGCTCCTCCGCCTTTCTTCGTATCTTCGGTAACTGTTCCCTCTATGGTGGTTGAAACCTCGCTGTCTTCCATCTGTGGCCCGTATGAAGTTCACTCTTGGGCGAGGAAACCTATTATTACTAAAATTACTATTATTGGGACCCACACGATTAGCATTATTATGGTAAGGACTATTACCATAATTGGGGCTTCTCTGACTATTTACGTTACCAGGGTTGGGATCGTGGTTACCCTGATAACCATTAGAGGGTCGATTCGGGTTTTGATAATTTGGACCCGTATTATTATCATGGTAATTAGTATTGTTCCCATTATTATATTGTCTTATATTCCAATATGTCTGTGGTCCATAGGCTTTATGACTTGAAAAATATCTATGATGTTCTTCATCTGGTTTATCCATTATTTGCTTCTCTGAATCCCCATAATCTGGTTCATCATCACATATCCATCCGAAAGGTATACATTTTTGTGTAATTGTATACTGGAATAGTCCTGGATGGCGCACTAATGGAACACACTCTGGTGATTCACCAGTGCCATCGTCACAGTCTGATAAGATGTTATATTTCCATCTTTCTGAAATACACTGTTTAGTTCCGCACTGGAACTGATCTAGTTCACATGTTGTATTCCGTTTACCTCTGGTCCTTCCCCATTGATAAACTACTGTCTTGTGGTAAATTATTTCTGAAATTACTTCGATTCTCCTTCTATAATTCATAGAATTCATGATGTCTTCATGGTCGGTAATTGGGATATTATTGCCATCCATTAAACCATGGTTCATCATTTCCATTTCTTCCTTGGTTTTTATTACCTTTCTTGGATACATTCTCCTTTTCCTTGGTTTAATATCTTCCTGGTTTCGGTTAGTTTCAATTTCAGGTACTACCATTACTTGTTCCTGCGTTTTGTCATTTAGTACTTCTTCTGGTTCTGGTTGGCTATCATATTTTATTTCTTCGGTCTTCTCCTCTCTTAGTTTTTCCCTAAACAGTTTATTATCATTACTTATATCATCCAGTTTCCCCATTATCGATTCGTGGTTCTCATCCATTTTCTTGCAGAAATTTTCCATCATTTTCTTTCTATCTTCCATAATCTCGTCCATTTTCTTACTAAAATTTTTACTGGTTTCTTCGATCCTCTTATT
Source organism: Magicicada septendecula (assembly GCA_034769895.1). Lineage (NCBI taxonomy): Eukaryota > Metazoa > Arthropoda > Insecta > Hemiptera > Cicadidae > Magicicada > Magicicada septendecula. Next base: position 36,150,557 of record CM068374.1, on the reverse strand, counting down.
GGTATTCTCTATTTTACGGCCCAATTCTTCCTTTGTGGATCGGTTATTGTCATCCATTTTCTTGCTTAAATTCTCCTCCATCTTCTTGTTATTTTCTTCTGTGGAATCCATTTTCTTATTACTTTCGTCCATTTTCTTGTCCATTCCTTCCATTCTCTCCATCATTATCCTGAGCATCTCTTGTATATTTATCCTCTGCTCGTGATGGTTTCTCCTTCTCTGGGACATTGACTTCCCCTGTCTGCGTTGTCACTTCTAATTGTTCCTCTGGTGGTTCAGGTTGTTTATGTTCCACCTGGATTGGTAACACTTCCGGATCCTCCACCGGTGTTGCCTCCTTATCCCCCATGTCCATCTCTTTCTCGGCCTCTGCCGCCCTCTTTTTCGATGTAGCTCGTCTCTGCATCTTTCTGCTGTCTATTAATCAATCGCTGCCAAGCTTAGATTATTAAGCCCCACGTTGGGCGCCACTTTGTAACTGGACGACCTTCAGGTGGCTGTAATCTGATCCAATCCCACTGTTTGGGCTAGCCACTTGGTCACCAGACCGCTGTATGCCGGTCGTTACAAAAGAATAAAAATAAAATGGAAAATTCAATAATAATAGAATTTTCAAATAATAAAATAATTTTGTTTATGTTTAAGAGGTATGTATACAAGATCAATCTGTGTTTCAAAAGATTCTGGTAAAATTTTAGTAACAGGTAGGTATTTATTGACCGTCGAGCACTTCTTGAAGATTTGCACCAAGTCTGGAGTTAAATATATTAACTCTAGGTAATAATCGATTGGTGACCTTCCTTACTGGTCCAATATCCTGTTCAAAATAGAGTATATTCTTTTCACTTAATACCTTCAGCCTTATAAATACCCTTAAATTACCCTGTGAAATAAATACAGATACAAAATAATAGAAATATAAAGATTTATTAACAATTTTAGATAAATAATCGATATTTTATCGATGGAGAGCAATTATCGACTCTGTCTCAGGAATAATCGATTGTCATACAGAACAAAATTTTATGTTATATTACATTAAAGACAGGTTCTTTGAGCGATTAAGAATTAATAGTCAGAGAAGGGTGACGAGAAAGTATAACATTAACAGTTAACACATATAAATACAATAATTACTATTCAATAGTATTTAAATAATTCAGGTTATGATATAAGAATAAATGTTTTGTCGAACCAATGAAGACTGCTGTGACGTCAGTAACTATGATGTAGTAGGCAGGTTTCGTTTTCAAGATGGCCGCTCCTTGGGTTGGTCTCGGCTATTGTATATGCGTCGAGTCAGAAAATTACTATAAAATTACCTTCTTCAAGGTCTAAAATGTCCCCGCACTGGTGTAATAAGTCTGTTAATCTATTTAGTGTATTCTGGTGAAGTGTTCTGTGTAAATTTGCGTTAGTTAGTTTATTTTCTATTTTGTTCAACTATTACGGTTAAGTTTTCAAGTTGCGGTTAGGTTTGTAGAGTAAATCAGTTGTAATATAATGTTTTACTGTTTACTGTCACTCGTTTAGTGAAGTTAAAGGTTTGTTTTCACTATTGTCGTGAATGTTTTTATATTATTGGCTTCAAAAAGTGTCTAATTTGTCTAACTCCCGTTCACTGATTTCAATGGCTATTCGTTAGCTTCATGTTCGACTCGGTTTAAAGAACGTTTTTGTCACACACCTATTCAGCTTGATATTCAACAAAAGACTAATTAACTTGGTCATAAATCTTGCCCAGTTAATCCTTGAAAAAGTATTGTTAACATTTTTCGATTTCATACACATTAGAAAATATTACATTATATATGGAATTTTTCTATTTTATTCCTTACTTTTATGAATTATTAATCTTATTATTAGTTTAATCATCTTATTCCCTTTAAATTGATGTATTATAGTTCGTATCTGTAGACATTTTGTGAAAATTAACAAATTTTGTTCACACTTTGGAAATATAGGCTCAAAATTGGATTTCCGTTTTTATACAAAATACCTTCCATTTTAAATATTATTAATACTATTATAATAAATTTTAATTAGTCACATTACTCTCCCTTTCCTTAAATACATATAAATTACACCTTTGAACTGGTTTTTTGTGTTAATTTGTAGATTTGATATTGCTCTTTAAAATTAATTAATTTATATATTTTGACAATTTACAAAATGTTAAGGTATATTTCCTTATTGTCATTTTAATTCATAGGATCATTCCTAGTAGTGGTTAATTGTGTTATCTTATATAAATCTGGGTAGTTTACAGGATTTATTAGTGAATTATACTATTTTATATTGGTTCTCTGATTTCACCAAATGGCCTAGATTTTAGAATTTTATACTTCTTTCTTTCTCAATAAATTAAACTTGATTCCTCCTCTGACTTTACATAACTACAATTATATGAAAATAACATGATCTATAACTTATTGTTTTGTGTAGTAGTTAATTAACACTACAGTTATTAAAATAATTAATTATGAACATTGTTTATTAATCTGCACAATTTAACATATTGCAGATACAGCTTAAACATATCTCTTTTGACTATTTTCAATCTAACATAGCATACCTTTTAGTACATTATTACTGGTATGTAGGTTATTATTTATCAAACATAATTCTTTTTTAAAACACATAACATAAATCTTATTTTCTAATAAACCTTACAAATACATTTATTTAATACATTGATTTTAGGACTGTGAAATAATAGTCTATTTAAACATGTTACACTTATTCATACTATATTAGTACCATTCCTTTTTGGTTTAAATCATTATTATTGTGATTCCCCACATCAGCAAACATTAATTCCCATACTCTATTTATTATCATCCTTTTTTACAAAGGTCTTTTAAATAAGGATTTACATAAAAATAATAAAATACTGGAAACCTTCCATTTTATTATTTTATCATGCTGGTTATTATTAGACTTTAAAGTTGTGATATAGCATACTACTAAGTTATAGTATCACCAACTTTAAGTTTATTGCATTTTTTAAAAAACACTTATACAAATTCACTTTCACTGTTGGTTCTGATATTCTGAGTCTTATTATCTCAGACCAGACCTTTAGTCATCATGGACCGTTAAGACTAGTTTATTTTCTTTATTACACAATAGCTTTAGCCGGTGCACTTCTTATAACGCTATACAACACTTTAGTTTTCTCAATAATTACATTTTTATAAGATTTTGGGGATGTTATACTTTCTTTGGCATAGTTTTTGTGGGTTTGGGATTGATAGTAGTTTATATAATAATAGGTTTTACTACGGTGTTTCTTTCATACTATGTCTTCCTCTCCTCCTGTCTTCCTTCTTGTCCTTCTTCATATCTTCCTTCTGGTATTCATTCTTGTCCCTCTTCTAGTTTTCATTCTTGTCCCTCGTCTAGTCTTCACTCTTCTGTTCTTCTTTCCTCATTCTTGGGAACCAAGGTACTTGGTGTTATCACGACTGAGGTTTAGTTTGGAGTATTGAATTTCTTCACTGAACTGACTTTATTCTTCTATTTGTTTTTAGAGTATTTTGGTATTCACCACTCTTTGATTGAGTCTCTTTTTCCGGGATATTGTCTTATGTAACTGGTTTACTGCTCTGAGCTTCCTGGGTAACGTACTGGTATTATTTATGAGTTGATGAGTTGCTTCAATACTTTCTTTGGTTTCTTTTAACAGTGGTTTTTTTTATATATTATGTAGTGAGGATTTTTATCTTATTGTGTTCATTCCTCTGATTTATTTAAATGTCATTTAATATTATTACAACATTTTTTGATGTAATTAAATTTTATCATTTCATATGATTTACAATGTAGTGGATTTTCTGTCACGCTACAATATATATATCTTGTTTATTCTTGCATAATACACTTTTTTATGGGTGAGAAACGGAGAAACTTAGAAAGACACATAACGTGTTTCAAAACATGATTGGAAGAATATCTAAGGCAATAATAAGAAAAACGACAAATAGATACTTCCTAATGACTGGTTACTTAATACCATTAACTCAAATTAATGAGGATAGTATATTTTGAAATCAGAGCGGCTTACTTACTTTTATAAAAGCTTTGGAGGGCCAAGAACTTATAAAAAGGGTTTATAAAGTTGCTTGGAAAAAACAGAATTTCTCATTTGTACTTAGTAAAATTAGTAGACAAACCTTCAACCTTCAATCTTGGTAGCTTGGTGTTATCCCCTGTCAGAAGCTAGCCTTGAACTCCCTAAGAAGCGAGTTTCACCCCCCCACCCCGGAACAGCTCCCTGCTACGTCACTGTCTCAGCGTGTTTCAGTATGTTTAATTGAAATTGTGTTGTCTCATTAAGAGTAAATAGTTTTTGTAATGCTTGTATATTTCCAATTGGTCAGTTAGATTGGCGCTTGTTTACAAGATTCCAGTCTACTACGATCACTTTAAGTAACGTTTATTTTGTAATAAAAACTTAGTTAATGTATGTAAGAAACTATAAATAGTATAATAGAAACGTAGAAATATATTTCATCTGATAAGCTGCAAGGAAGGTTACGATTGATTGAACTCATATAATCTTAATTCAGATGAAGTATTTTTAATAAGCTCTTTATAAAGAATTTTGTTTGTTTTCTTTAACTCTGTCTCGTTTTTAAAGTGACGCACAAATGAAGAGAATTACGTATACAAGGAAAAATCCAGTGATTAAATAACACGTAAAACTTAACTAACTTTTAAGAAGTTTTTACTATTACATTGTTTTTTTAGTAGAAATAATTTTTGCATTGTAAAAATTTAAAATACTGTTACACCTTAATATTCAGAATACAGCAAGCATTTGCTGTTACTGTTTTACTTAAAATTTATTCTACTTCTGATAGTTCCTATTCGTTTCAGATGTTGGATATCGTACAGACTATTTTAACTTTCTGTACTGCTGCATAGAATAAGTCAGTTGTATTCATTCCAAACTAGGTCCTTAAATGTCTCAACCATGATATTCTCGGTTGTCTAACTCCTCTCTTTCCATGTACTTTTCCCTGTAGTATGGACCGCAATAAGTAAATCTCTGTTCATTTCTCATGAGATGTCCCAGATACTGAAGCTTTCTTATCTTCACTATGTTAATAACTTCCCTATCTTTCTTCATCTTTCTAAGAACTTCAACATTAGTTTATGTGTTGTCCATGAAGCGCTCAGTATTCTTAAATTTAAGAATATTAGATGTGCTGGTAAATGATTTTATCAAAGCATAATAAAAATGACGACCAAAACTCATTTCTCTGGTTTTCCATATTTCTACTATCCAATGTATTGAATAATGAATATTCCTATCTATGGTTTTATGATACAATACGTTATGCTTGCAGAAAATCAATAAATTTACAGTAGGTCAATAAGTATGTTCCTAGTTTTACAGTTTATAAATGTAACTTCATAATGTTAACATAGTAGGCTTTATATTTACCCAATACAATCTAAATTTGAGCCTTAAGATTGCAATGCCAGAAGTAGAGTGGTCATGACGTTTGGAAATGCTACTGACTTAGTTTTCCGGTAGTATCAGATATCTTTGACAAATTACATGTACAGATAAGAAAGTACCATATATTGTAATAGCAAATATTCTATTTTTGTGTTCAAATATTTTATTAACACCTTTACTAAGAATTAGTCATCGTCGTCTTCGTCTTCGTCGTCGTCGTCGTCGTCGTCATCATCATCATCATCATCATCATCATCATCATCATCATCATCATCATCATCATCATCATCATCATCATCATCATCATCATCATCATCATCATCGTCATCATCATCATCATCATCATCACTCCAAGGATTAGGCCCTAGACTTGTTCCGGAACCCATCTCCTCCTCGGTCTACCGACATCTCTCTTGCCAGTAGGGTGATAACTCAAGCCACAGGTAGACAGATATCAGGCATGTGATTAAAATGTTTACACCATCTCCTTCTGTGGTCTTTAATTCTTTGGTGCAATGATACAATGTTTAAATCGCGTCTAATATCCTCGTTACTTTTTCTATCCAAGATAGAACAACCTTGCGTCCCTCTTAGAAATTTAATTTCGGCTGCCTGAATCCTTTGCACGTCTCTTTCACCAAGAGTCTATATCTCACTAACATGTAGACAGTCACAGTTTTATAAAATTTCATTAGAGTGTCCTTCCATGTTTTATTTTTTAGGTACATATGAATCTTTCTACAGATGCTTCTAAATTTGGTTAGCTTACTATCGCAATCAATATCAGTTAAGAATTAGTCAAAAAAATTAACTTTTTTTAACCAGCGGAACAAAGAAACTTTATTTTTCTTTGAATAAAGTTATCGTGTTACATACACAGCATTGGTCCTCACAAGCCCAGGGTTGGAGGAATTGATGTCGCCCCAATGGAGCCTCTAGCTTCTACCCAACCGAGACCGTATTGCGTGGAGAAGAGCGGCATCCTACTCGAGGTGACCCTGTTTTCGCAGAACAGTACGGATCTAGACTGGGAAGTTGAGAAACATCCTTGGTGGAGGGCAACAGCACCCACCAGTATTGGCATGGGGCCGCATAGGGTAGTAGTCAGCTGGGCCCATAGCTGCACAACACCTGGCTGAACTGAAGGGGAGTGGTACGGCAGGTGAACTGCGAGGGTGGACAGGACTCTATAGGTGAGGTGAAGGCAGCCTGTCTAGGGGAAGAACACCCCAAAATCTAAATACCTGGTCCTCCAGGTTAGGGGGTTGATCATGAGGCTGACGACCTTACCCTGTGAAAAAGCTATTGTTGTGAATGCTCAAGAGAAAAAATTCGGAAGAGAAGGACCTCGGAAAGCTAAACATAAGAATGTGGAAAGCCAAGGCATGCAATAGGGAGAAATGGAATTTACTCTTGGAGCAGGCCAAGACCCACCAAGGGTTGTAGAGCCACGGCTGATGATGACGATGTTAATGATGTTACATAAAAAAAAAAACTAATTTTAGTTACAAAAGAACACTTTAAATGTAGTATATAATCTATCCGATGTAAGCAACAAGTTGACAGCTTAGACTGGCGTTAAAATTAGATAAAACAACTCGCCTAAATTTTCGTGGTACATCTCATTGCCTGATGCACAACTCAAGTTTGAACCAGCCGTCACCAGCACCCTACTCACTTGCTAAAGTGTTTACTATATAAAGTTATCCCTATGTAGACTACGTAAATTAGGCAAGTTAGTATTGGATTAAGGTTAATGCGAAAATAAAAATTCTGTTTCTATTAGCAAGCTTACTGAGCTGCAGAACTTGCTCGCTATTTTGAATAAAATACATTTATTATTATTATTGTTCTTATTTATTTCGGCTGTACTGTACAACGTTTACACATCTTCCGGAACCAAAGATTACAGAAGTGATTGAATTGTCATCTTCCACTGCTGCTTGTCCATCCAAAGACCTTCTTTGATTTCTCGTTCTCTCAATATAGTCTGAATTTCATCTATCCAGGTGATAGGTGGGCTACCTCTTTTCCTTCTTCCTGGTGGGGGTCCATTCTATAACTCTCTTTGGCAATCTTTCCTGTGCCATTATTTTCGTGAGTCCATACCAATTGTAATTTTATTTTGTTAAAGTAAAATCAACAATCAGATTCATTCTGTCCTTAATGACTTCATTTCCAATTTTCTGACGTCTGGATACTGTTGCCGAACGTCTCCAGAAGTCCATCTCTGCTGCCATTAATTTTGTTCTTGTGTATTTATTAGTAGTCCAAAGTTCTGAGCCGTAAGTCATTATACTGTGTATATATATAATAGTTATAATAGAATATAGTATATAATAGTTTTTAATTTTTGAATTACTCAATTTTTCAGTTATGGGGAAATTACAAAAATCCTTATTTTTCCGCCCCATATTTCTGCAGGAAAAAATAGGCTCTATCTAAAAAAAAAGCAGGGCTCAGTACGGTAAAAGTATGTACATGCGTCCATACTAAAATCGGTTGTTCATTTTAACAGTTATCGTCAGACGTACCTCAAAGTATTAATTACATAGACAGACAGATAAATGCCAAACGATCAAGTTAAAACCGATAACTCGATTCGATTGTTCAAAAACATATGTGTATTGAGTTTAGTGACAATGTGACTCAGAGAGAGAAGAAGGGATTGAGCGAGAGGGGAGAGAGAGATTAAGAAATCGCTGGCGAAGACCCTTCATCTTCTGATAGTTCCTATTCGTTTCGGTTGTTGGATTTCATAAAGGCTATTTTAACTTTCTGCACTGCTGTACAGAATAAGTCAGTTGTATTCATGCCAAACCAGGTCTTTAATTTCTTAGCCATAATATTCTCGGTCGCCCAACTGCTCTCTTTCCAAATACTTTTTCCTATAGTATGGACTGCAATAAGTAAAATCTCTGTTCATTTCTCATGAGATGTCCCACATACTGAAGCTTTCTTATCTTCACTGTGTTAATAACTTCCGTAACTTTTTCACCTTTCTAAGAACTTGCGCTGTCCATGAAATGCTTAGTATTCTACGGTAGAGCCACATTTAGAAAGTTTCCAATTTCTTAGTTGTAGCTGCAGTCAAAGTCCAAGATTCTCCAAAGGGACCGAGAATACGTAGCAGCGTAAAAGTATCATCTTTGTGTTTATTGTTAACTCGTGACTGTTGAATAAACTGCTCATTCTAGTGTACACAGCTCTTGGCCTTTTAAATTCTGCTCTTTACTTCTTGAGACTGGTTCCCGAAGACTCTTAGTGTAACATAATTATTCTCAAATAACAGTGTGACGATGCTGACCTGCCAAACACTATAGCAACGTCCTTAAGGGTTGTTTAATAATTTAACACAATTCTCATACCGTCGGTACTGTTACGGAAGTGCATTGTTACGACGAATACAGTGAATACAATCGATATAACATGTAATATGATGCATTTCAACAGAACGTAACATACATGTTTACATATTATTGTAATACATAATAAACAGTGATTCCCGTGACGTCATTACGGCAGCCTCTGCCCGCTACGTTTTGATGAATAATTAACTTGGATTCCATTAAGCGCGTTTCTTAAATTCAAGGCCGTCCTCAGTCAACTGCTTAATTTTTAACACTCTTTTAAAATATTCATTTGACTCGGAATATAATTAGAAGACTCGGAAGGCACTCTTCATTTTATAATCAACTAAATATGATCGTTACGAGATTTCAATTTTCTGTTTTTCTCATACGATATTAATTCTTTTATACTTCGTATATACATGTATATATATGTACTAATACTTCTCAGAAGTATATTAACACTTTTTATACATTTTAAACATTAAGAATTATTATTGCTGTACTATTAGGAAACTTATTTGTTTTTAATGTTAATTAATAATAATGAGTAAAAATTTTTAATTAATAATTATTGTTTTCAATACTAAAATGCAATAATCTTGTACGTTTTCAGGAGAATACTTGTGTCATAGGAAACACTATGAAAATGTGATCAAGAATGTGCGATGGTCTTCGTAAGCTGTGAGTGGCGGTTGGAAGTCCTTGTTGAAGAACCTAACAACAGGATCTTTCAAGCGCCCTTTTTTGCTGTTTTGGATGACTGCGGAACCTGGTAGAGGTGGGGGCTAGATGACCGAGGACCCCATAACCGAGACCGGGTGGAAACGATCTCTGGGTCGGGGTAACCACGACAAGGAGTTTTCCTTCCCGAAGAGAACACAAATCCCAATGGAAGCGGCACGGTTCAGCTGAATAAACTCTTCTCCAATAATCGGTGAAACGTTTCCTGGACGGGCGGAAACCCGAGAGGGACGAAACCTGCCTGGGTTAAACGGGACCATGATGGACGAGTTGGGTGGCTGAAGTGGTAACAAAGGGTCGCTTATTTGGGCGCTGCTTCCAGTGACCCGCACCCTTAATGGGTGGCTTAGCTTGACAACTTGCCAGTCAGCCCACTATGTTTCGACCACCTGACGCGGTGGAGGCTCCCAATTTGGCTTGCCTCGGGCAGTGACGGGGCATGCCAGTGTTCCCAAGGGTACGTGTACCTCGGGGAAGTTGATCCCCCTGTGAAAGGAAATTTTATTTTAGTCGCTATCAATGATAATAAAGCTACTTTGCGTCCCCCTTAGTTGTATTGATCATTAGCGTCATTTACCGGATTTGTCAATTAATGATGGTAATGCCAGAATTTCTGTGGTCTTTGTCTCCTGAGTCGCCTTCCAGTGCCGTCTCTGCGGCAGGCCTGGGCGTTGTACTTAGCGGACTCAACGACTTGTAAAATTATACGCTCGAACGCAGGATCTCTTTTGGCGGAATCCTTCTCGCCCAGCCGAGCTTTGAACGGTAACATTGGGAACCTGCTTGAGGAGGGTCATCGCATTAAACCGGCGAGGAAATCTGTGTTCTATTTTTAAGATCTTTGGGGCACAGCTCAGCCAAGCAGGTTGGAGCTACCGGACCTGGTCGACGACGATTATGACATTCCTTTAATCACGCTCGAGGAAGTGAGGGAGAAAACCAGGCCTCTCAAGGCTGGTAGGGCGCCTAGTCCGGACTGTGTTACAAAGGGCGCCATTAAGCAGTACCTTAGAATATACAACCTAAATAAAAGGATAAAGAAGTATAGACGGATTAGACAGACCATTTTGAAAGCATGCATAAGAACAGGATACCATAAAACATTTTGGTTTTGTAATCCGAAAAGACGGCGGAATATTGGAAGAGCAAAGAATATGTGGTCGGACCAAGAAGTGCGCAACGGATCGTAACGTCCACAGACTGAAGAAGATAAAGAAGATGAAAAAATCTTTTTTTGTAAACACCCTAAGGTTTTTATTTTCAGGCTACGCCTATACAATTTAATGAAACTGAAACAGTGTTTTGCATCTTGCTGCTTTCTATAAGATTTTCTCACAAGTACAAAAATATTTTAACTTTAGGTTGTGTAAGAGTAATTAAAGTTTAAGACTTAACTGTAATTAGAGTTGTCTTTACTTTAGCTTAGCGTTCAGTACAACGTACGTACTTTATCTTGGGATTAGCGTGACGTACAGCGGCTGAGTGAGTGGAAACGTTGTCAGGTAAAATTAAACCTTTCTTTAACAGATGACTCACGTGCATGGCGTGAGTGTGTGGTTTGACTAACTTCAGGCTGGTTTCAGATTAGATAACATTAATTACCTGCATACAAACAGCAGAAAATTTCTGAGATCAGTTAAAAGGTGTAATAGACGAGTACATACCAGAAATGAGGAGATAAGAAGTGATTTAGATATTTTTCCAGTTAATGAAAGGATTAAAGAGTACAGAAGAAAATGGATTCAACACACAGAGAGAATGGAAGAAAGTAGAATACTGAAGATAGCAACAAATTAAAACCCTAGAGGCAGAAGAAAAGATGGTAGACCTAAGAAAAGGTGGACTGTGGAATAGGAACAGGCAGCTAAAGCCTAAAACCGTTAAGAAGGTGATGATGATGATGATGATGAAAATTACCTGCACAAGATAGTAAATGAAACTATGTACTTGTTCAGGTATTACATGTATACAAAATCAGTACAAAACATGATAGAATTTTCAAATCACTTAACATCGAAAATACACATAAAGCTAATGTATACACCATAATCACACACAATAATACAAGTTTAAAATACCAAAACCTAACAGAAAACCATAACAAGAACCAACCAAAACACAAGTACTCTACAAGATTCAAAATTAAAAAGGCTGAGGATGAAACCAATAATTATGTTTCCTAAAATGTGTCCCAAAGAAGGGGAAAAACATCTTGAGGTTAAGTAATTACAAATTTTAAACAACTAATTTTGCACAATATTGAGAAAACGCATTATTGGTAAAAATCAGTTTTACCTAAGTGATTCCTAATACTTAGGCTGCGAATTAAAATTTTCCACAACGAAACGCCTTCCTTTACAATTGCACAAATCAGAAATAATAAAAAAAATAAATAATTAATCTGCATACTTGGTAGTTTTTGTTTGTTTGGACATTAAAAGTTTAGTTTGATTACCGTTAATCGGAATTAATCCAAATAGATCCAAATAAAGCAATTCAATTTACTTCTAATATAATAATTAAATCATGTAACTAAATTTTAGACAATATTTTCGAAAAACAGCATATGAATACTAAATATTTGGTAAAGTTGATTATTATTTGTGTAGTATTGTTAACAAAGTGTTTTTCAATGAAATCGTGTGCGTAATTGTTTTAGTGTCTCCAGTGATAATTTATTCTCACAGCAGAAAATATTGTCATCGATTTAACAGGAAAGATATACAAAAGATATTTTTTTACATGCGATTACTGTAATATCGCCGTTGAGGTTCTATCGATAACTGAAATCAGTTGAAGCAAAAGAGTGTTAGTACAAGACAACTGTTTCTGTCTCTTGTTAAATACGCTTAAGTCACTACGCAGGAGACAGGGTGATGAATGACAGCGAGACGTCTAACTCAATGAAGGGTAAAATTCTGACAGGAAGCTGTAAGCCGCAGGGAGAGACTAGGCAACGCTAATGAGCGTCGGATTCCCTTACAACGTTTAGCAGAGGGTAGCGTACAGTGGAATGGGAACGCTACACGCACAGCACACACACACACGCACACGAACGCTCTTAGAAGCTTTAGTGTAAGAGATCAGATACGGTTACTGTCTTAAATGTTCGGCCAAAATTTACTTAATGCAAAGAAGTAAATAACAATTTTATTTAGTGTAACAATAAGACTGCGTGTATCTCTTCGGCGGAGTGGATCGGTATGTAAACGAAAGATGGGGGTTCTTTCAGGGCAGCCTGGGGTATCCTGGGTCCTGGCCTGGCAGGATGGTGCACATCGGCAGCAGGGTGTGCATCTAATGTGGAGGCGGAGGAGCCTACAGTAAGCCAACGGCTGCACACTCAGCTGAGTTGAAAGCAACTGTTTAGGGAAAGTGCAGCCCAAAATCAAAGTTCCTGGTCCTCCAAGCTGTTGATTTTACAGTAGGCCAGTAATCTATTTAAGTAAAAAATATATGTACTTACAGAACTCATACGAGCCTCGGGAATCAGATGTGAAATACGGAAAAACGATTTAAGTTAACGCACAAAGACAAATGGATTTTACTAAACTGTGGCTGTTCTCACATTCCTGTATGCTAGTGATACATGGACTCTTGATAATAGGGATGTACAGAGGATTCAGCAGCCGAAATTAAATTTCTAAGAGGGACGCAAGGTTGTTCTCTCCTGGATCGGAAAAGGAACGAGGATATTATACGTGAATTAGACATTGTACCATTGCACCAGAAGATTCAAGATTACAGAAGGAGATGGTGTGAACCACATGATTTACATCCGTCTACCTGTGACTGTCTTAGCTTATCACTCTACTGCGAAGGGAGATGTCGGTAGACCGAGGAGGAGATGGGTTCCGAAACAGGTCTAGGGTCTAATCCTTGGCGTGGTGATGATGATAATAAATAAGACCGCGCTGAATTCATTAATAAATGACATATTATTTTAATAATAGTAACGTCCATCAAGAATGTTAGACGTGTTAACCAAACATTTGTTACAACGGTCTACTAATCGTCGTGTGATACAGTGGAAAAGAAAATACAAGACACCAGTTAAATCACTAATCACCAGTTTTAAATATCACAATTAAACCGTCTGTAATCAGCCAGATAGTCTCTTACATCAAATCAAATAAAAATTGTTCACACGCAATGGAAACGTCAACTAATAGAGACTCGCACACTTATAAAACACATAACACTTTGCCACAATACTTCGAAACGCACAGGAATAAATCGCCGCTAAAACTGAAACTAAGCAGCGCTGAAGTCTTGTATTTATGTTCCGCTGAGGTTCCAGAATATTCCCTAATAGGCGTCTACTAGGAAACACTAGAACGTAATTGATTGCAGCCTTGAACACAGCACGCGCGGACCGGTGTGGTCTGGAAAAGTGTCGTTGCGGACGCGTGACAAGTGTCACGTAATTGTCTTTCATCTCAAAGTAGCAGCAACACACACACACACACACACACACACACACACACACACACACACACACACACACACACACACACACACACACACACACACACACACACACACACACACACACACACACACACACACACACACACACACACACACACACACACACACACACACACACACACATTACACTTGGACTCCGCTGGAATAGCCGAGAAACGCGTAGCAAATTTTTATAATGTCGTAACACATTGAAAACAATTAATCACTGATATCGCTTCTCATAATCACATGAAATAAAATGCATCGTATAATAATACATAATAACAAACTTGTCTTAGCAAATTCTATGTGTTACTTTTCACTATTTGCAATACTGTTGTTAAGCACTTTCGAAATCTTGAGCATTTTGCTTCAGATCTGAAGCAAAACCCCAATGAACGACCAACTGGAAAGTAGTTGACCATCTGGTAACCGTAAACACAACGTCGAAGGTGGACCAACGAGTTTAAGTAGTGTCGGGCTTGTTTGATGTTTTGTACGAGCCAAACAGTTGCGAGCTGGTTTTAAAAATGTTTGTCCCGGTTGTTGCGACATTCTATGGAACCAGCATAGAGACAATTGTGTCCGTCTGTTGAATATGGCTACCATTGGAGCTACCAAAACATCAGAGTGTAAAATATACACAGATATTTGTTAGAAGTCAACACGGCTAGTAAGCCTGGAAGATTTGAATAATGAGATACATAATGTGCTTCGTAAGCTTACACGGCCGGAGTCAATGTTGTTGAAATTCCTTCCCGCGCCTTCGTGGTCCAATGTTTTCTGCAAAACCAGACGTTTCGGCAGTGTCATCGACTGCCATCATCAGTGAAAATCGAGTACGCTAACGTGAGGTGGTATACGTTAGCGTGCTTAATTATCACTGATGATGGCAGTCGATGGCACTGTCGAAACGTCTGGTTTTGTAGGAAACATTGGACCACGGCCAAACTGCGCGGGAAGGAATTTTAACAAC
Organism: Magicicada septendecula; assembly: GCA_034769895.1. Classification (NCBI taxonomy): domain Eukaryota; kingdom Metazoa; phylum Arthropoda; class Insecta; order Hemiptera; family Cicadidae; genus Magicicada; species Magicicada septendecula. Next base: position 36,135,547 of record CM068374.1, on the reverse strand, counting down.
CATGAGATACATAATTTCGACCTTGCGATTAACACAGAATACGACGCTGTTACCATTTTATAATCGGTCGAGCAACACTTATATGAACTTTTGTACGCGCCAACGGAAAAGCGATGGTAGGCTTTATAACACAGGTGAGTTTACTTCAAAGCCAAGAGAGAGAGAGACAGAGAGAGAGAGAGAGAGAGAGAGAGAGAGAGAGAGAGAGAGAGAGAGAGAGAGAGTTTATGTTAGTCACACGGCGTATCACGTCGAAGTAACTCAATTTCAAGTCAATCGTGTAACGTCGTCCTTGAGACACTTTCGGTATTTGCATTATTTCTGTGTAAACAGATCGACTCCAGTCGCACGTAAAACTCATGAATATCAACGTCTCTTTGATTTGTGTATTCCGATCGTGTTTCAGTAACATTTCGTGTACCGTGTTGCTTCGTGTGTATATATATATATATATTATATATTTATAAATAAATATACTACAAGATTTACCTTTTTTCCTTATTAGGAACATGTTTCGAGAGCTCCCGTGCTCTCATCATCAGCCTTCGCGATCTTGCGTCTGGTGAAGTTTTTGTGTGTTGGCTGGATGCTATTAAGGTTGTTTGTTGGTCTCTGATATTTTAAAGTTGTATTATTGTGTGTGATTGTGGTGTATGTATTTGTATTTTGTGTATTTTCGATGTTGAGTGCTTTGAATATTGTGTCATGTTTTGTATTGAGTTGTATTTGTTCAGGTATTAGTTTGTTTTGTGTTTTATGTTTGTATATTTGTAAATTTTTCCAAATGTTCATTATGGTGCCTTTGTGTGGTATATGTTTTATTAGTGTCACATTGGTTATGTCTGGGAATTCATGTCCTGTGTTTATTGCATGTGTGGCTAAATTGGATTTATATATTTCTGTTTTTTTGTATGCGTTTAGGTGTTCAAAATAACGTTTTTTCAGCTGGTTTTTTGTTTGTCCTATGTAACATTTATTGCAATCTTGGCATTCAAATTTTTTATATACCGTTAGTTGTTATATTAGCTTTGTTGTGTGGGCTATAATTTTTTGTAAATTATTTTTATTAGTTTTGTATGCAATTTTTATATCTGTGTTTTTAAATAGTTTTGTTAGTTTTGTCATTTTATTATTTACGTATATATATATATATATATATATATATATATATATTTTTCAATCACTTTCTGCTACAGTCCGTTTCTTGATGTATATAATACTATAACTTATAACTTTTTACCTCAAGATGTATTTTTTCCTTTAGGGACATGTTTCGGGAGAAGCATGAAGATGGGTTACGAAGGCTGAAGATGGGAGAACAGGATCTCCCGAAACATGTCCCTAAAGGAAAAAATACATCTTGAAGTAAAAAGTTATAAGTATTATAGTAATATATATATATATATATATATATATATATATATATATAGTCGTAGCTTACAGTCAGACGTTTTCTAAAAACCTGCACTAGTGTTTTATTATTTTATTTATTTTATTATTTTAATTAACTAGTTAATCAAATAATATTAAAGCTTATTTATTATTTAATTAAAGCTTTTGTTTTAATTAAATCTAGAAGTAGTACTGACCGTAGTACTAGTCAGAAAAAATGACCGTGCACAATCGTTAACATCTACTTCTTCTTTTCCTCTTCAAGGGTTAGGTTTTATAAAACTGTTTCGGCACACATCTCATCCTCGGACGACCCACGTCTCTTCTACCAGTGGCTTTATAGTTCAGTGCCGCTTTTGGCAATCGAACCTCTGTCATCCTTTGCAGATGATCCCACCATTGTCTTCTGTAAATTGAAATAATTTCATTCATGTCCTTCAATTCGAGTACTGCTCTGATATTTTCATTCCTAATTCTATCTTGCGATGTATAATTTAAAATACTTGGAAAAAACTGCATTTTAGCACTCTGAATCTTGTCGCTTTCCTTTTTTGTCATGATCCACGCCTCACTCGCATAAATCAATGTGCGAGCGACCAGCTCTAGACTTTGCCTGTTTGAGACCGGAACAAACCATCCTTAGTTTAATCCTTGCAGACGATGATGATCAATTGTAGAAAGAAACTCTACCTTTTACTGTACACTATATCTGCAAAATTTTAAAACAGAACTCAGTCGGCATGACCCTTCGCGAGGTGAACGACATTCTACTAGCTGTGTAAAGCAACACTTGTAAGATCTGAAACGTATTTCTTTTTATATAAATGAACCAAGTTAGAAACTTTACCGACTTGTCTAGTACAGTCCCAGTTGCCGTCCCTTGAGAAGAGCTAGAAAGTTTGTTTTAAAAGTTTTGATTAAGACAAGAGTAAATAAGTAATGGCGAAACTGATTGAGAACACGATTGGTGTATCACGAAGACAACAACACATGGTTTGTTTGAGGTTGACATTTAATTATGAAGCACCTTGTTATGTTATTGATTTTACGAGTAAAGACAACATTATAGTATTGTTGCGACGGTTTACTTGGTCGTCGTATGGTACATGAAGTGTCTTTATGAACTGCTCGACTTCATTTTTAATCTGCTCTTTTATATTTGCAATTGTTGTGTCTTCTACTGAAGATATCTTTGTTCACACAACGTCTTCGACATTCAAGACGGATTTTTCTACTTCCGCTGTTTTGTTTCACATGAATTCTTCTACGTCAGATACTCCAGTTAATAAAAGATTGAATAATCTTCCATCATTGATCGTAAATGGAACGGTAGCTCCTTACTAAAAGAAAGCCAAGTATCTGCGTATGACATTGGATACCAAACTAACATGAAAAGAGCATGTAAAAAAGAAAAAATAGTAACTTTTCAGGCAATTCAGGCAATATAAATGGCTCATAGGAAAACATTGCAACCTGTCTTTATACAGTAAAACTCTGATCTATAATTAGATAATTAAACCCACCTGGCTGTATGGAATTCAACTCTGGGGGTGCGCGAAAGAGAGTAACATTAGGATAATACAAACATTCCAAAACAAAGTTTTCAGGACCATGGTGAATGGACCATGGTATGTTAGAAACGCCGATATTCACAGAGATCTAGGTATTCCAACAACTAAAGAAGGGATTAAAAGGTTTGTGAAGAAGCATGAAGAAAGGATTCACCTCCACGAAAGTGCAGAAGTTCTTCAGCTGCTGGACAATCAACACGTGTTCCGAAGACTGAAGAGCGTTGTGCGCAGGTGAGAGTGTTTAGTTAAGGACACCAGAACTAACTAAAGGATGTAATTGGAATTAATTTGGCTGATATGTATTTAGTATTAAGAGGTATTAGAGATAAGGTGATGGCTGGTCTTACAGACCCTTTTTAGCATGTTAAATTCAATAAAAAGATACTCTAGTAATTTGGTTATTAAGCTCACCACGTAGTTCACCCACATCACCACGTAGGCGATCTACGGTAGTATGTTCTTGCATCTGATTTTGCTCCTATATTAACGCTTTGATATCACCTGCTTCATGCTTACTTTCCCCTACTTCTTTCTGTCCATCTTATGGATCAAGCACTAATGCTTTCTGGCGTTGTTGTGTTTCCAGCATTGGTGTTTTTTGTCGTTCCTCTGCTTCCAGCAGGAGTATTTTCCTGTCGCTTGCGCTTTGTCGTCTTGTCGTTTTTCTGTTTCTAGTAGAAGCGCTTCGAGAACTTCCATCGTCTGACTGGCATCCATTGTTACACTGGCATTAATTACAAATTACACTAGTCTCTTACACAGTGTCTACTGTTTTTACTGTTAACGGTTCTGTCGCACTTCTGACCCACTGTTTCGATGGTCTCCTTGATCGTCGTATGGTACAGTGGAAAATAAAATACTGGACACCAATTAAGTTACTAATTACTAGCTTTAAATAATCTCAATTAACAGTTGAAAATCAACAAGTTATTCAACAAGATTATACTCGTACAATGATTCAAGTTAATCTGTCCACACAAATACGAGTAATGTCAACTATAAAGAATTCCGCACTGTAATCACTTTTCACTAATACATCACTTGAGACGCACTGTGTGATCGCCCGAATTAAACTGAAACTAAGCGGCGGATGTGGGCTATTTATAGTCTGCAGGGTTCCGTAATATGCGTCCTTAACAAGCAATCAAAAATTCTAGAGGATACTTCAGCGCGGCCTTGGCAGAAACACGCCGTCAGGGCTAGTCGAGAAGCGTGAAGAACGATATCGAACGCCCGAAAACGTTCCGCATTATGTAACACTCCACCTGCATTACGTAACAGTATTTAAAAATATTATATGCTGAAATATTGTTAAGAATATTGTAGGTATCGTAACCATAAAACGGTGGGAAATATCGACACTTAGAATTTTTGTTAACAGTTTCATGATATAAGTACAGTAAGCTCCGTGGAAAAGGTATATCTAAGGTATCAAAATATAATGTAAACCATGAATTAAAGCTATAAAAACAGTGTAACATTAACTAAACTCAGTGGCATCGAAATTAAATCAGTGCAACATCTTTCGGGCAAATAGTGACAAAAAAAGCGGAGTGCACCACATGGTCTGCAGGGACGCCGTTAAAGACGTAACTGTATAATACATAATCAATTATGAAAATTTAAATTAAACAAGCGCTGTAATTAAATGGGGTAAAAAAAAATGTATGAAAGTGTGTGTAGCAAATACTGGGTTGTCTTTAAATTAATTGGTTTAATCAATTATTGTAATTTTAAGGATTAAGAAATGTTGAAATTGTGTCTGTTTTAATTAAATGGGGTCTTTACCTCAATGGTGAAATTTGTTTGATTTAAATGGTGGAGAATGTAAAAGGAGAAGTCATAATCTTATTTGATTCACCAAAAAAGAGAATAATAAAAAAGAATAATAAATGAAGTTGAAATAGTTAACTGCAAATGAGAGTAATTATTACAACACATAACCCTAAATCACGCTTATAGACTACGGGTTCGTGTGAAGAACCCTGGCATACAAAAGGTAAGATGAGTTTGTATTAATTATTATGTGATAGAGTATTTGTATAATCTATCTATATATATAAAAGAGAAATACCACTGACTCACTCACTGACTCATCACGAAATCTCCGCAACTATAACACCAAGAAACTTGAAATTTGGTATGTAGGTTCCTTATGTGATGTAGGTATCCGCTAAGAAGGGATTTTTGGAAATTCGACCTTTAAAGGGGGAAAAAGGGGGGGAACGTTTGCCTGACTGACTGACATAGAATCAACGTAGAGCAAAACTACTGAATGGATATCAATGAAACTTTGAACATAGCTTCATCATAGGTCTTAGGTGCTCACTAAGAAACGGTTTTAAAAACTTTCACTCCTAAGGGGCAAACCCCCCCCATTGTATCTATGTATTTATGTTCCACATCTCCTCCTAAATCACTGGACCGATTTCAACCAAACTTGGCACAAATATTTTACGCGACGGGAGAACCAACATAGGATAGGTGTTTTTTCGATGGGGTCCTTTGGGGGGTTCTTTGGGGTTTTTCACATCTCCTCCTAAACCACTGGACCGATTTCAACCAAACTTGGGACAAATATTTTACGCAGCGGGAGAATCAACACAGGATATGTGTTTTCTTCGATGGGGTCCTTTGGGGTCTTCCACATCTCCTCCTAAACCACTGGACCGACTTCAACCAAACTTGGCACAAATATTTTACGCAACGGAAGAACCAACATAAGATAGGTGTTTTTTCGATGGGGTCTTTCGGGGGATCCTTTGGGGTCTTCCACATCTCCTCCTAAACCAGTGGACCTATTTCAACCAAACTTGGCACAAATATTTTACGCAACGGGAGAACCAACATAAGACAAGTGTTTTTTTGATACGATCCTTTGGAGGGTCCTTTGGGGTCTTCCACATCTCCTCCTAAACCAGTGGACCGATTTCAACCAAACTTGGCCCAAATATTTTACGCAACGGGAGAACCAACATAGGACAGGTGTTTTTTTTTCGATACGATCCTCTGGGGGGTCCTTTGGGTCTTAAACAACTATTAGATCTGGTTACTATGGCAACCCAATAGAATACTGACTGACTGACATAGAATCAACGTAGAGCAAAACTACTGAATGGATATCAATGAAACTTTGAACATAGCTTCATCATAGGTCTCAGGTGCTCACTAAGAAACGGTTTTAAAAACTTTCACTCCTAAGGGGCAAACCCCCCCCCTCCATTGTATCTATGTATGTATGTTCCACATCTCCTCCTAAACCACTGGACCGATTTCAACCAAACTTGGCACAAATATTTTACGCGACGGGAGAACCAACATAGGATAGGTGTTTTTTCGATGGGGTCCTTTGGGGGTTCTTTGGGGTCTTCCACTTCTCCTCCTAAACCACTGGACCGACTTCATCCAAACTTGGCACAAATATTTTACGCAACGGAAGAACCAACATAAGATAGGTGTTTTTTCGATACGATCCTTCGGGGGGTCCTTTGGGGTCTTCCACATCTCCTCCTAAACCACTGGACCTATTTCAACCAAACTTGGCACAAATATTTTACGCAACGGGAGAACCAACATAGGACAAGTGTTTTCTTGATACGATCCTTTGGGGTCTTCCACATCTCCTCCTAAACCAGTGGACCGATTTCAACCAAACTTGGCACAAATATTTTACGCAACGGGAGAACCAACATAGGACAGGTGTTTTTTTCGATACGATCCTCTGGGGGGTCCTTTGGGTCTTAAACAACTATTAGATCTGGTTACTATGGCAACCCAATAGAATAGATTATTGTTACCATAGCATCGGTGGAAGTCTCCCGCGTAGGAAATAGCGCGGGAGTCGTCCGACGGGCCTTCCCCGGAGTTCATCCACGGAACCCGGGGAGTCTTAGGTCGGATCCCGCGAAAGACGGCGGGGCCAGAGTCCACGGTTCTTATAAATAAAGATATAGGTTATGATATCAAAGGTGGTGTATGCATCTTAAGAAACGTCTTAATAGTGTGTGAATTAAGAGTTGTTTCAGTTTGAATTTAAAAGTGTTAAAAAGTGTGTAAAGTGTTTAAGAGTTAAGATCGAAGTAAGTTATAAGCGAGTACAAAAAACAAAGTTTTGATAGCGAATGTATTCAGACCATAGAGCTCAGACAATATAAATGCACTTGCTTTAGTTTGAATTTAAAAATTGATAAGCTGAAATTTATAGAGGTATTGTATTGTTAGAATAAGTTTAGGAGACACTAATTTAACAAATGCCTTATTTCAACATTAACACAATGAATTATAAAACGACAGTTAAATACGCAGCGCGTGCAAGTACTGTAGACATTTTATTGAAAACTAATTTAGCTGTTCGCCCTCTCCCAGAGTTAGAAATCGAGCAGGAGCATCACGCGCAACAGAATTCTTCTCCAGATATAAGAATACAGTTTATGACATGTTCTTAAACAGGTGCGCTACAGAGTATTCCTCCAGTGAGAATGCGAACGTAACAATATAAGGAAGATTATACAGTATACAAGTAATATAACGTTAGAACAAGAATAGGTGCCTATGAGCCTATGAATAAATTATAAACCCGAGCAACGCTGGGTAAATCGGCTAGATATAGATATCTATATAAGCCAAATACCACTGACTGACTCACTGATCACGATATCTCTGAAACCACTGAATGGATATCAGTGAAACTTTGAACATAGCTTCATCATAGGTCTTAGGTGCTCACTAAGAAACGGTTTTAAAAATTTTCACTCCTAAGGGGCAAAAAACCAAATACTGAAATTTATAGCGGGAAATGCATACTTGGTAAATGAAGTGGTTGACATCTCAGTTTACTGGAAACCCCGAATACATTTAGTCCTGAGTTTTTAATCATTGTTTTAAATTGAAAAAACTTCGTTGTTTGCATGTTCTTATAGTCGAGAAAATTTCGAAGTTCAATTAATTAATAAATGTATGTCCTTTTTTTCTCGGAAACGGCTCTAACGATTTTCTCAAAATAAATAATAAATAGCTGTTGCTATGAATGTAAATAAACAAACTAAGAGTTGAGAATTTGTACAATCTATCTAATCGTATACTATTAAGCGAGCAATAATTGTACAATTACGTACAACGTGAAACTCCGTAGCGAAGCACAGGTATTTTGCTAGTCTTTTATATGTGAGGAAACCACACAGTATTAACTAACGGTCAACAGCATTATTTGGTGCGGTTTTAGTAACGTAGAACAAATTGTTACTTGTCAGCCAATGAAAACAATTTCACAACGTCAGGAATGTTATTATCTTTAATATCGGTAAATAAAGAAAGAATTGACAATAAGCTTTATTACATTTTTTTCATAAGACTTTTTAACAATCTGTTATTTAATTTACAATTTGAAACTCTGTGTTACAATGGTATTGCTAGTAACAATCTAAGTTGAAAAACTCCAACAAGCAAAGAATGGAATGAAAAGTATAAAAGCACCAGGACTTAAAGGAATATATGCTGAGTTAATAAAATATGGTGCCACATTATTGCATTTACGAATTCTCCATTTTCTAACTGACATTTGGATGGAAAACAGAATTCCGTGAGAATGGTGGCGGGTAAAAGTTATTTCGTTATACAAAAAATGAGACAGAACAGATACAAATAATTACAGAGAAATACGCTTACTACTCTCAACGTACAAAATATATACAAGAATTCTCAATCAGAGATTAAGAGTCATTACAGGTGCATTACTTCTTGAAGAGCAAATGTGTTTTAGAAAGGGTAGGCCAACTGTGGGTGCATTGTTTGTATTAAGACAGATAATAGAGAAAAGGCGAGAGTGCAACTAGGAAACGCATATCGCTTTTGATGATCTGCAAAAAGCATTTGATAATGTAGACCGTCAAAAGTTAATGGAATATTATGGATAGAAGAGGATATCCACACCGTTTAACAAATTCAATGAACGTCCTTTATAAAAGTACGCCTATAGTCCTGGATCTGAATAGTAGGATCAATTGCCTAAAAGCAGCACTGAACTATAAAGCCGTATAACACGAGCTATGCACAAGCAATAAACAAGTCACTAAGTTAAACAATTACAATAATCCGTAATCATATTATATAGCAAACACTTGAAGACATCGTTATATGATTTGCAATTAAGATTGTAAGACTTAACGCTTGACTATTTTATTTGAGGAAAATACAATTTGGAAAAAGGAAGGCACACGCATATAACAAATGTTATCCACACCGTTAAAGGTAAAACTGAGGTTTAATTTGCGAGATTCTACTAAAGGTAAGTAATTATGAAAGTATTGTTAAATGAATATCTATGTGTAAAATTGTGTAGTCTTTTCCCCGCGTTATGTTTTGTTCACAGTTGTAATTGATAATATTATTAGTAAAAAAAAAATATATATATATATATATGTTTAAAAGTTTTTTTAAATATAAAGTTTCTGTTTATACTAGATGGAGGTCGTTACAGCTAATCACATCCGGCCATTTGGTAGCGCGTCAATGTGACTTCATTGACTAGCCTCTACCTGTGCGTTTTTCAATCCAGAATGTAGACGCAGAATGGGGGGGGGGGACAGCAGCGGACAGCACTGCCGCTCTATCGACAAGTCTAACGACTACGTCAACAGTGAGATATTTTGTAAACTTAACCCATAAGGCGTAACTTATTTTTGGTTTGTTTAGCGGTGTTGCTACGAGTGTCTTCTCGTGTTTATTAACAATTTAAGTACATGAATATAATATTCTATTTAATCGTAAAAGACTAAGTAACAGAATTCTCAATTATCTTAGGATTTTGTGAGCCCCAGCATCATCCATAGCAGCAATTCGATATAATTGTTACAAAATGAAATTATTTAGCAATCGATTCTGCTTTTGACGGATAACGTAAGTGACATATAAAAACAATGATAAATAAAGAAAGTATTTATTAAAACTACGCGTTTTCTTATTCGTTTTCTTGCATTAGTTAACGTAATATTATTAGTAGTAATTTTTTTCGTTAATGTGCAAATCGAAATATTACAGTTATTTGGTATCCAGCATAGCTTTTCGTAGTGCTTCCGTCAGTAGACATACAGTAATTGTGAGTAAAGGAACACAATTTAATTGTCATGAATCAAATATAAATGTTATAATCTGTTATGGCCATGCGTTCTTCACAGATTAAACATTCGATATCTCTTATTTTGTACAACAAAAATTGCACTTTAACCAAATTTAACGAATTAACATATAACAAAAGAGGCAACTTATTCTCATCTTTTCTTGAAATATTAGATATTAAAACTTCTCTAACTGGTGTTTATTACACAATGGAAAACAAATAATGCTTTGACATTTGTTACATTAGATTAAATTTGAACAAGTTACGCTTACAACAACAGTGTAGAGCTCAACCAAACTGATATCAAGCAGATATTGGCGCTAGTGTCAGCAGGTATGACGGTGCTGTCTCCCCTCACCTTGTGCTGCTTTCACATTCTGGATAGGAAAACGCACAGGTAGACGCTAGTACTTCATTGACGGGCGACCAATTCACCGTGGCCCGTTGTCTACGGATTCGCGTACTCGAAAGTTTTGTCCTCAAAATGTTCTGAATAGGACTGGCAGACATTCGTGGGCGTGCCCTAATGGCAAAAAAATTGTGACCGTTACTCCGCTTGATGGATCTGAGCAATTACGCCATCACATCAAGAATTTAAAGATCTACTCACCGAAGCTTTACAACGAATGAAGATCTCGTTAATGGCGTCAACGTTAGGTTGGTTGTCTAAGCGGCAACATTTTTTTTCTTCTGGCACTACGGTCCCTGTAGAATACTGGCTTGCACAATGATTGTCCCCCATTCTTTTCTGTCTAAAGCCTTATTCCCCTAACCTGTTACTTTCATCTCTTTCGAATCCCCTTATACAACTTCATACCACTTTCTCTTGGACGTATTCTCCTTCTTACTCCCTCCGGATTCCTATCCAATGTCACTTTTGGGCCTCGATCACTTCTCATTCTCACCACGTGCCCCAACCATCTCAACCTTAGCGCCTTGACTGCCGCAACTATTTCCGCTATTCTCTACATGTCTCTTATTCCTCGATTCATTCTTATCCTCTACATCTCTCCGTCCCACACCGGTCCATAAATTCTTTTCAGAATTTTCCTCTCTTAAATACCAGTGTTATTCATTTATCTTCTAACTTCAGTACCCATGTCTCGGCTGCATATGTTACTATAGGTCTGAGTACTGTGATGTATATTAAGCGGCAACATTTTACAGCAAGAAACTACAAAAGCTGATCGAAGGGTACAGTGAGTGCCTGCACGTGGGGGCAATTAAGTGGAAAAGTACAATAGATTTTTGCGGGTCTTTTGTATGTGACAGGACAGTTTTTGCATCGTTTGTTTCCAGGCGATTCGAAGCTAATTTTGGAATAACCCTCGTATAATTATATCACACATAAAATACACACCCAAACACATGAGCACACCCGCGCGCGCGCGCGCACACACACACACACACACACACACACACAATACGTTCAGCAATAAAGAGGGCAAGTAAGAGTAACCAAACAGTTGTAGGCCTACTGTTATTGAATTGAGTTCACGGGTTGTTTTGGCCGTGGTCCAGTGCTAAATTTCATAGCAAACGTTTCGGCCGCGCCACCAACAACCATCTTCAGTGCAAAATTTGAGTTTGCGCTAACGTAGGGTGTTCACGTTAGCGACCACAGTACCTGTGGTAAAGGCTAGTAGTCCCGTGAAAGAGTCACTTGTACTTATACATTTTTCAAGTCCCACGAAGATGTAGTTTTTACACCACCAGTCAATCAGAAAGCAGTTTCAACGCTATCAGCCAATCAGCGAATTGACAACTGGACCACAGCCAAACGGCGTCGGAACTTAATTCAATAACATAAACTCCGACCGTGCACGTCTACGAAGTAAACAGTAATACTTTTAAAACTAAAGTAATTGAGTCGCACTACGGAAGACAATGCGGAAAATCAAGGAAATTTATACGAGTATAAGTAAATATTTGTAAATTGATTTCATAAGTAATTGTAATAAAATATAAGTAATTTTATTCTAGTTAATTTTGATGAATTTACTTGTTACATTTTATAATATATTTAATATTTATAATGGCTTTACCTCAAGATGTTTTTCCCTTAAGTGGAACATGTTTCGGGAAGCTTATTGTTCTCATCCTCAGCGTTCTTAATTTTGAATCTTGTGGGGTACTTGTGTTTTGGTTGGTTGTTGTTATGGTTTCCTGTTGGTTTGGTATTATTGTAGTGTATATATTAGCTTTTTGTGTATTTTCGATGTTGAGTGCTTTAAAAATTGTATCATGTTTTGTATTGATTTGTATTTGTTGGAAAATTAGTTTGTTTTGTGTTTGTATATTATTTGTAAATTTTCCCATATGTTCATTATGGTGCCTTTGTGTGGTATGTGTTTTATTAGTGTCATGTTGGTTATGTCTGGGAATTCTTGTCCTGTGTTTATTGCATGTGTGGCCAAATTAGATTTATATATTTCTGTTTTTTGTATGCTTTTAGATGTACAAATAACGTGTTTTCAATTGTTTTTTGTCCTATGTATCATTTATTGAAATCTTGGCATTCAATTTTATCCTACTATTGGTTGTTGTATTATCATAGAATTATATTTTATAATATTTATAATGCGTGTGCACTGTAATTATTACGTAATAACGTTGGATGTGAAAGTTTTTACCAAGGACGAGTCATAAATGTGGGCTCAGTAGATTGATGATAGTGTGTCTAGACGGTGGGAGAGCGGCTTATCGCTGAGTTGCAGTCGCGTACTGGAACAGAACTCCTCAGCGGGCAACTATTCATCAAAATTTGTGAAGCAAAAGAGTGCCTAATATAAGCACACACACGCACACCCTTGCGTGCTGTATACATAAACAAATTTTCAAGTTTCGCTTTGTCTAAACATTTTTCACCTAGTCACGACGTTTTGAAGAAAATATCTAAAGAAAAATTCACAAATACTACCAAACACTCATGGCGCTTGCAACTTTCTTCTTCTGATAGTTCCTATCCGGTTTGGATGTTGGATATCATGCTGTTTTAACTTTCAGTACTGCTGCACGGAATAAGTCAGTTGTGTTCATGCCAATCAAGTTAGTGTTCATGTTGAAACTAATAGAATCATTAGATTCGTGATACTTTGTCTTTGTTTATATAGTAATTATTTGGTCATCGTATATTAATTAGCTGATTAATTAATTAATTTGTTTATAGTTTAGGTGTAATTTCAGTAATCACCTTCAAATTGTATCCACACATGTGTTATTAAAATGACATAATTCACTTTGCTATATTTATTGCCAGTGTTCGAATTTTTATTAAATAAACGTATTTAATTATTCGTATTATTTGTCTGTCTGAACTGGAGCTCACTACCATAACGAAGATATGTGTGTACACAAGGTCAAGGACGACCAGACATAACACATACGCGCCAAATACACACACATACACTCCATATGAAGGCGAGACAAATACGCACTCAGCGCAGACAAAAGCTTCGTCTCATCAAAGAGGATCCAATGATCGGCATTGGCGAGTGTGTGCTCCGCAACGGCAGACGTCTCCGGCTGCCTCATTCGACAGTAGCGGCTGTGTTCACCCACATGGAGTGTGGAGTCCCAGAGATCTTGAAACATGCTGCGATCGCTATGAATCGGCGGGGTGAAAGCCTGTCATTAAGTACTCTGTGGCAAGGTGTGTTGCGAGTCACTAATATACGTTATCTTCTTTCTGATTTGCTGGTGGTTGATTTATGGCACTCAGAGTATTTATAAGTAGGAGTGGTGTTCACGGGACTTCTCCAGCATTAACCACAGTACTGTGGTTACTAACGTCACCTTACGTTACCGAATCTTCAAATGTACACTGACGATGGCATCGGTAACACTGCCGTAACGCGTGTTTTTGTTGAAAACAATGGACCAAAGAGCCCGGAAATGACAACATTGACTCCGGCCATGTAAGCCTTCGAAGTATATTAGAAGATTGATTGTTTAAAGTATTATATAATCATTGAAACAGCCGTATGCACTATGCACTCAGGTGTGAGCTTTTATATCTGCTTATCCGTTTTCTTTGATGCTCGCAGTCTGAGAGAATGATGTTTTCAATCGTAATTAGCCGAGTCGAAATTGACCGTATTAAAATTGCTACCCCGATCGCAGCTGGCAGGTTTTGGTGCGATCGGGTCCCCGCGACCGCGCTTCCGTATTCTGGAAATAAGAACTCGTCGTCCTAGTGAACACAGAACTGTTGTATTCAATTATTTATCTACGGCGAATGTAGTAATAAAGGAGCGAGGAAAGACACACATCCTCATGCTTTAGGCAACAAACTTTACCGCCGTCAAACAACACACTGGTAAATTTGATCCTTCCCTTTCTTTGATCCCTTCTCTGAAACTAATAATTTAATTACTTTTACAACAAGGTCACGAAAGGGGAAACGAAAAACTTCTCTACTCTGTTATTTGTAAAGTCAAACATTTTATGTCTCGTTTGCTTTGCTTTAAATCTCGTTTCTCAGTTATGTTCACGGTACATTTCAAAGCGTAAGTATCACTTGCATGTGTGGGTGTGTTTGTGCGCGCGAACGCCCGAACGCCCGAACGCGCGTGCAAGTGTGTGTGTGTTTAGACGTAAGAGTTAAAGTATGTAAAAGTATTTCTTCCGACGTAGGTTCCCTTTACTTTAAACTAATTTTTTCAACAAAAATTTTCCATTTTCCTTGGAAAATACCACAGACATCTCTGTAAAATATTTACTACTTATTTTTACATTGTCCTGTGATACCACGTAAAATCAAAGAATGTTTCTACTAAATGTTTTAAATTCAGTATGATAAATGAATGTTTAATGGAGAAAGTTGTGTTAGTGGTTGAAATCACAAGCAGAATGATCACTGTTGCACACCACTATATAAATGAAATCACAAGCAGAATGGTCACTGTTGCACACCAGTATATAAATATATATATATATTGTAGCGCGACAGAAAATCCACTACTTATTAAGTCATATAAAATCATAAAAATTAATTACACCACATATGTTAAAATAATATCGAATGAGATTTAATGAAATCAAAGGAATGAACCACAACAAAATAAAAATCCTCATTACATTATATAAAAACCACTGTTTAAAATATCAAAAAAATTATTAAATGCAACTCATATTATAAGATCAGGAATTTACCCAGGAAGTTAGGAGCAGTAAACAAATTAAATAACACCATATCAAGAAGAAAGAGAATCAGTTTAAGAGTGGTGAACACCAAAATACCCCAAACACAAGAAGAAGGAAGAATAAATTTTGCGATCAGTAAATAAATTAGATGCTCCAAACTAAACATCAGTCGAGATAACACGAAGTACCTTGGTTTACCCAAGAGTGAAGAATGAAGACAAGAAGACCAGAAGAATGAAGACTAGAAGAAGGACAAGAATGAAGACAAGAAAGAAGATAAGAAGAAGGACAAGAAAGAAGATAAGAAGAAAGACAAGAAAGAAGACAGGAGGAGAGGAAGAAATAGTATGAAAGAAACACCGTTGTAAAACCTATTATTATTAATAACTACCATCAACCCCAAACCCATAAAAACGATTAAAAAGAAAGTATAGCATATCAAAATGTGACGATTTAAATTGTAACAGTAATTGTAAAAAGAAAGAATTTAAAAAAAGTAATTTTGCGAGCGATTAAGCAATTTTAAATCTCACTATAATACCTAAAACCCCTGTATGTACTCAGTATGAGAATAAGAAGTAATTAAGAGGTCCCAAGAAACACTAATAAAAAGGGAAATTGTAAAAAGTTATTATTGTCATATTTAATCCTTTGCTTGTTATCATGAGGTGACCTGTTAATTCCGGACTCGACGTGTCTTCCGAGTCGTCTGTAATTTAGGATAAGATAGAAACCATAATGTTAATAATTAAAAAATCTGAAGACACAAATAGTCGTTAAAATAACTCACTTAAATTATATATGTTTATTAAGGCATAGTTTTGTAATAAAAAAATGTTAACTTAAATAAAGATAGGGACTATATTCTCGCGGAGTAGTTGCCCCTCTCCCTTTTGTTAAGTACCAGTCGAAGCGAGCAGTAAAACGCTCTCTTGCTATGTTGACTTCACGGAGTGCAGACGTACGAGCGAAAGCTCCGACAAAAATGTTGCTAATTTATTTGTTTTAATTTAAATATAGTATACTAGGTACTACTGCTAAAAGCGTGTGTTATGTACCAATAAGTATAAATATGTGATAACAAGAAGACGTAATATGTAACACAAAAGACAGAAATAGTGTTAAACTAGATGACGACTCCCTTCAAGAAGTAACTACACTTTCAACATCATTCCTGAAGATGTGATCTACAGGAACTTCATAGAGACACGAATCCCAGGCATAAGACGCTGTTTAGGACATCTGAGAATCTGCAATCCATACACCAAAGAAGCTCCAATCTCCTCTGTGAACATCCTAGCTTTTCTTGACAAAGACTCGACCGGATGATGACGCCGACTACAAGAACTCCCAAGACGGACAGCCCCAGGACGAGGTTTCTACATTCCATTGTAAAGGTGACTCGATAGCATGTCTATCGAGGGTTAATAATATATGTTACACTACACAATTCTAAAAGAGACTTTTCAAAGACGATTAATCTTATGTAAACATTAAAAGAGAAAATCTAAGTATTTACTGTAAAAATTTAATTATCTTACGTTGTAACGCTTTAAATGTTAATATAACTTATTATCGTATCAAGTATTAGTACCATTCTTCAAATGGTTAAAGAAGTCTTGCAAGCTAATATAATGAATTGAAAATAATTAAAAGTATTTACTATTAAAATACAGAAAGTTAACTCGGATTCGAGGTATAGCGATATAGAATCAATTTGATCCCAAAGTTTTATGAAACCATTTAAATATTTTAGTATAATTAATGATGTCATGGGATCTGTCAGTAACTGTTATTAAATAAAGAGAAGTCGTCTTGTTACACATAAAAATGAGTGCGTAAATCAGTAAAATACCTTCCCTTGCTTCCTTACACAGATAGTAAGTAATTTGTTCAGTTAATTTGTTTTGAATACAGTTCGTTACAACGTAGGCAGCCCATATAATTGGCAGAGGTCAGTTAAGATGGGTTCCCTGGATTTGTAACGCAGCAATACGTTACAAAAATCCTATAAAATGTAATTATTTAGAAACCTAAAGTGTTGTATAGTATTATAAGAAGTGAACCTACTAAAGCTATTGTGTGATAAAGAAAATGGACAAGTCTTAACGGTCCATGATTACTAAAGGCTGGCCTGAGATAGTGAGACTCAAAATATCAGAACCACCAGTGAAAGTGAATTTGTGTAAGTGTTTTTTGGAAATGCAATAAACTTAAAGTTAGTGATACTATGACTTATCAATATGCTATATAACAACTTTAATATCCAATAATAAACAGCATCATAAAATAATAAAATGGAAGATTTCCAGTATTTTAGTATTTTAATGTAACTCTTTATTTACAAGACATTTGTAAAAAATGCTAATAACTAGAGTATGGGTGGTCATGTTTACTGATGAAGGGGATCATAAATAATAATGGTTTAGACCAGAAAGGACTGGCATTAATTTAGTATTCATAGGTTTAAAATGTTTAAATAGACTGTTTGTTCACAGCCATAAAATCAATGTATTTGTAAGAATTATTAGAAAATAAGATTTATATGTGTTAAAAATAAGTTATGTTTGCTAAATGACAGCATACATACCATTAATAATGTTTCAGTAGGTATGCTGTGTTAATTCAAAAGGAGTTAAATATACATGTTCAAAACATGTCAGCAATATGTTCAATTGTGCAGATTGCTAAATAATGTTCATAATTATTTTTTTATAACAGTAGTGTTAATTAAATACTACACCTCACAATAAGTTATAAACCATTTTATTTTCATGTAATAATAACTATGTAAAGTCAGAGGAGTGGTAGGATTAAATTTATTTAAGAAAGACAGAAATGTAAAATTCTAAACTCTAGGCCATTTGGTGAATTCACAGAAACCATATAAACCAGTATAATTCACTTATAAATCCTGTAAACTAGCAAGATTTAGATAAGGTAACTCAGTTAACCACTACTGGGAATGATGCTATGAGTTGAAATGATAATAAGGAAATATACCTTAAAATATTGTAAATTTTCAAAATATATAAGTTAATTAATTTTAAAGAGCAATGTCAAATTCAGAGATTAACACAAAAAACCAGTTCAAAGGTTCAATTTATATGTATTTAAGGAAAGGAAGAGAAATATGACTAATTAAAATTTATTATAATAGTATAAATAACAATTAAAATGGAAAAAAATTGTATAAAAGCGGAAATCAATGTTTGAGCCTAGATTTCCAAAAAGGAAAGAAATTTGGTAATTTCCACAAAATGTCTACAGATATGGACTATAATATATCAATTTAAAAGGAGTGAGATGATTAAACCAATGATAAGGTTCATAATTCATGAAAGTGATGAATAAAATAAATAAATTCCATATATAATGTAATTTTGTATCATGTGTATGGGTAATCGAAATATGTTAACAATACTTTTTCAAAGCTTAACTGGGCCAGATTTTGACCAAGTTAAAATAGTCTTTTGTTGAATATCAAGCTGAATAGTTGTGTGATAAAACGTTCCTTTAAAACCGAGTAGAAAATGGTACTACGGTTAGCCATGCATATAAGTGAATCGAGAGTTAGATGAATTAAACACTTTTTTAACTAAATCTACCAAAACGTTAACGACAATAGTGAAAACTAACACCTAACTTCATTATACGAGTGATCCAGAACAGTAAAACAATATATTTGATATAATTCACGCTACAAATCATAACCACTTTTACAGACAAATTAACCCAAAGAAGTGAACACATACCAAATAACTTAATTAACACCAGTATACAAAGAACAGTTCTTCAGAACACACCAAACAACCTAATAGACAGATTACACCAGTGCAGGGACATTTCAAACATTCATGAAGGTAATTTTGTTGTGAGTTTTTAACACGACGACTTTCTCAGTAACCTCGCCAGATCTAATAGCGGCCATCTTGAAAATACGAATCTGCCTTCCACATCGAGTGACGTCATCGAAGCTACATATGGTCTGAAAAAACAATTTATTAAACATTATATATGAGAATTATTTAAATATTGTTAAATAATAATTAATGAAATTACTTTAATTGTTAATGTTATACTTTCTCGTTACCCTTCTCTGACTATTAATATAATCGCTCAAAGAACCTGTCCTTTTTATAATACTTATAATAATTTTTTCTACTGTATGCACGAATCGATAATTCCCTGAGACGGAGTCGATAATTGTTCTCAATCGATAAAAAATCGATTATTTATTAAATTGTTTAATAAATCCATTTATTTCAATTGTAGTTATCTGTTATTATTTCACAGGCTAATTTAAGGTTATTTATTAAGGCAAAGAGACTTCAAGAAGAAGAAAATATTTTTTTTCAGTGAGATATTGGACCAGCAAGACAAATCATCAATCGATTGCTGACCGGAGTTAATCTGGTTAACTCCAGACTTGGTTCAGATCTTCCAGAAGTGCTGAATAGTTAATAAATACCTTCCTGATTCTTAAAATTTTTACAGACTACTTAAAAC
This sequence comes from Magicicada septendecula, assembly GCA_034769895.1. NCBI lineage: Eukaryota > Metazoa > Arthropoda > Insecta > Hemiptera > Cicadidae > Magicicada > Magicicada septendecula. The sequence goes on along the minus strand of CM068374.1, from coordinate 36,115,816 downwards.
AGCATTATTTCTTAATTACTGACCTTGATTAAACATAAACAAAAATTTTTTTTTATTGAAAATTTTATTTTTTATAAAATTTTTCATCTACTATTTTATTTTTGTAAAGACCGGCATACAGGGTCTGGTTACAATATATATAGTGGTGTGCAATGTTTATACATATTTATATAGTGGTGTGCAACAGTGATCATTCTGCTTGTGATAAATGAATGGTTTAACATTCTGCAAAAGTCGGACATACCGTTACCTTATAGTAATTTACCGACACATAAAAATGTTATTAATAATAGAAAATAATATCTTTATTCCCATTGTTAAAGTTCACAATATTCATTATAATCATAACCACTGCGAATTGCCCGCTCTACACATGCTCTGACCAGTGACAAGTTATATTTTCAATTCTACATGTAGCAGTCATTCCTAAGTCCGATTAACTTTATCGACAAAACGTATTGTCATATATCGATTGTGCAATCTCTGAAACGTTATACAGACTACACCAGCATCCGCTGCTGCCAACCTAACTCTTCTAAACATTACACAATACAGCTGAGACACCATAGTACTGACTTCCAGCAGCTTACTGTGCCAATAGACAATTTCTATTTTAGCGGGACATATGTGTTCCGTTAGTGGTGAAAGGGTTTAAAGCTGTACATCGCTCTCACAGATAAATGAGGAGAAAACGAAACTCCAGACTAAGCCACGAAGATACTTATTGGAAAAGATTCAAGCTAGTAACAGGAAAATATAGTGAGTGTTCACAAAAAGGTTTCTTATAAATTACTAGAAGTAGTAGAACATAAAAACTCGTGGTAGACAATTTCGATGGTAAAAACTCGGTCTGCATCGACGGCGAATCCAGTTCACGGCAAACATAACGACTCCCGTATTAATGTCAAGTAGATTACTTGTAATGTGACTGTGTGTGTGTGTGTGTGTGTGTGTGTGTGTGTGTGTGTGTTTTTAAATCTACGGTTTATTGTGGAAAACCAATCTTAGATTATTTTTATCAATTATACTTTGTCGACAAAAAAACAGTAATTTCTGTAAGCGGATTACGTTATAAATACGAATGACGACAATTTCACAATCCAATTTGTTGTACTCTAAACCGATTATTACTGTACGCAAGAACATTGTCTTCCATACATAAATCATTTAATTATAATTAAATGTTTAAGCTTTCTATAGGTAAATCCCCAGTTTTATTATTTCACGTTTTGTCGTTGTTTTAATAATTGTGGTTGCAGGTGTAGTCTAAGATTATTTTACAAATACACCACTATGTAATCAGCAAAGGCTAGCAGGATGTACTTACCATCACCGTCACCATGCGCCCGCGCGCCCGCGTGTGTGTCTGTCTGTCTGTTTATACTTACAAACGAGTTGTCTACTACTACCAACACGTCTTGTATCCTAATGCCTACCTTGTCGTTTCTTTAAGTCGTCTGCTTCTAATGTAGCATTAATTTAATTCCTCTATTATGTTTTTATCTTCCCAAATATCTCCTTTGATATATATATATATATATATATATATATATATATATTGTAACGTTAAAAGTATAAAAAATTACACAAATACAATACCATGTACTCAACGCAACTATGAAGTGCATCACACCGGGCAGGTCGCAGGATTTTTTTATTCTCGTTGCGTATATGTAGCGTCAAGTATATGTAGTTGCACAATAATAAAATAATTTTCAAAGACGAGTGAGATGTTGATGACATGAAATAACTGATTAAAACCGTTTCAAAATAATCATTCTATGATTTATTATTATTAATAGAAAATATGCAAATATTAAAATTTCTAATTATAAAAATAAAAAATAGTCTCTTTTATAAGTTTACAAAAAAACAATATAACCTTCTATGCTGTTCATGACACATAAAAATAAACAACCATATAATCTTACTAGCTAAACAGACATGTTAAACAAATTATCCTAATAGTTTTTATTTCAGTGTGTTTGGCTTTGACTCAAATTTTAAATAATAATAGCAACTCATTTACAAACAAAAATAATATTACATTTCAAGAATAAAACTAATTGTTGCTATAAACAAAATAAAAAATATAACATTTACTTCCAACCTATTATTTATTTCTCCTGACACACCCAAATTTTAACATACAACAGAAGATTAGTATTTTTAAATTTTCTTGATAAATTAAATTATTTTCTTTAACTACCATTTACATTTATGTACAGTGATTACATTTAAAACTTTAAGTCTTTACTGTTGGTATATAAGTTTCTTTTTAAGAGTTCTTTTCACAAACAAAAAATATAATTGTTTATTCATCACTTGCGTACTGCAGACGTTACAGTTGCGCGCGCGCGCGCGCGTGTGTGTCCTGAATCCTGAGAATTTGATGATGATGATTCTGCTGGTGCTGTATTATCTGTCTCTACGGTTTGTTTTTGTGATGGGTCCAGAGTTACCGCACTCCATAAGTCTTGGTGTGTGTGGTAACGATGTCGGTCGGGAGACCAGCAGCGTGACGTTGTGTGAAGATCGTGTCTCTCTGAGATCGCCCCAAAATTGCCGGTGGTATTTATACTGGACGGCGATCTGACAAGTCCAGGACGGTTTTCGACCTGTTAGATATTGTCACTTCGTGCAAAGCGTCCTTTTAATTACAAATCACTTTTTGGTTCATTTTCGCGATTTCGTAAACATACTCGTAACACGAGCGATATCATTGTTTGCGTAAATTTTTTCTGGTCACTCACATATAATACACTTATTAATTACTATTTAATTACACTAGTAATTAACAGTAAATTACCTAGCGTCTTTATTATTGCACATTTCTGCAACACTTTTATATTCGTTAAAAATTGCTTAATGTAATGGTGTTTTTATAATTGGGGTAAGTCTTTGTTCACAGGTTTAAAATGTATTACTTAGTTTATTTTTATCCGGTTAAAACCTGATTACAGACAAACCAACAATTAGTTCACATCGCCCCATCGTAGACTTTGCCTGTCGTAGCTTGCGTTCATAAACACAAACACACAAGAACTCTATTCACTCGCGGGGCAGGTGTACGCTTTCTGACAATTTTTAGCCTGCAAAACATTGTTAAAAACTGTTCATCATATATTTTCTATGCTACATATTTACAAACATACCGCCATGGGCAAATATGCAAATATATGTATTGTTGCAATATATATAAATCGATTCATAACGTTATCCTACGTCTTCCGATCCCTAGTCTCCATTGGTCTCGATCTAACCAAGATTCTTCTTCCAATTCCCGGTCTCTCATTGCCCGATTGATCCCTTCTCTCCAAGTCAACCTAGATCTTCCTCTTCGCCTACGACCGTATGGTGTCCATCTCAAAATTTGCTTGGGGAGTCGATTATCCGGCATTATTTTTACATGACCAAACCATCTTAACTGTTTTCTTTTTATGTAGTCGACAATAGAGCACTGTACCCCCATTATCTCCCGGATTCTGATGTTTCTTACTTTATCCAGTGTTGACCTCTCTGCCGCTTTTCGCCAATAATCCATTTCAGTAGCTTCCAACAACTTTTCTGTTCTTTGTGTAATTGGCCATATTTCCCACCTCTATGACTTAATTGGTTTCACGATTGTATTGTATACACGATGTTTATTTTGTTTTGATATTTGTTGGCCCCACAATATGTTGTTCAGTAATGCTATTGATTTTCTTCCCAAGTTATTTCTTTTTCTTATCGCTTTATCTAGACTACCATCTTGTGTAACTGTTGTTCCTAGATATTTATAGCTACTGCAATTTATTATTTCTTGTTCACCTTCTAAAATTAAATTCTTCTGTTCCCCACCAATGCACATATCTCCTTTGATCTGGAATTAAATTCCACTACCAAATTGTCCATCTGTTTTCTCTCATATGGTTTAGATGTTATACTAGTTCAATTGCGTAGCTTCTTTAAAATCTATTGTTAAGACACTTTTACTGATTGTCATAGGGTACAGTGGAAAACAAAGTACAAGACACCCATGAAGTCGCTAATCACCAGCTTTAATTATCACGATTAATAATTTTCAATCAACAAGTTATTTAATAATATTAGTCTTGTACAATAATTCAAGTTGAATTTGTAGACACGCAATAATAATGTCAACAATTAGAATTCCACATTAACTATAACACAATAACACTTCACAGCACTTAAATAAATCGCCACTCGATCCGCAGTAAAGAAATCGCTCACAGTAACCGGCTACTATGGTTTTTTATAGGTAGCTCACGTTTCCTAGAAATTTTCCATCCTCAATGTAGTGTGTCAGCTAATGCGTATTTCAAACGTTTTCCAGAGGACTCTGGAACGTGCTTTAGCCCGGTACACACACCTCCACGGCTGGTGAAGGGACGGGTACCGGAAGTTTTAGGCTGTCCGACAGGGTTCTCGTAACACTATAATACCAAACTGAATCACCATATGCTATCATACGTTTTTATTGTGCCAATAATCTTGGGTTGTTTTCTGCAGTATTTGCTTTAACAGTTCACCTCTGCTGCATTTATTACGAATGTGTTTTCCTCTTCAATATCCGATTAATGTAAGACATGTTATCGGATTTTTTATATGAATAGAGTATAATAATTTACCTCTTTTTTGTCCATCTGGTGGCCTTTTCCTTTTTTTATATACTACTACGCGTTTCGGGACATATGTCCCATCATCAGGTACAATCCCTTGGTAAAGGTCGTCAAATGATTAAAATATTAATAAAATTTACATATAATTTACACATGTCACAATTAAATATATAATATCTGAACGCGGGAACACACGCGGTGTTCATTTCTCAATAGACCCAAAAACATTAGCAAGACGGCCTTCGGTATGTTACTGTTCCGTAACACTGCATATAACTTTATTACCCCACTGTTTGATGTCTACCAGTTCTGTATTTATCTCATAGTTTTATCCTTTACTGCCATAAAGTTCACGCGGATTAACTTTCACCTGTACAGTTATTCTTAAATAAAACACTTAATGCAAATTGCGTTTATTTGTCCTCTAATTTGTTTAAATTATAACTTTAAATTTGGCTGAAGACCACAGAAGGATATGGTGTAAACACTTGATATCCGTCTACCTGTGGCTGCTTTGAGTTGTCACCCTACTGGGAAGAGAGATGTCGGTAGACCGAGGAGGAGATGGGTTCCGGAAGAGGTCTAAGGCCTACTCCTTAGAGTGGTAATAATGATCATGACTTTGGCTCATAGAGCCTCTAAATTTAACAACTTTAAAAGTGAACTGCACACATTTTTGGGTATAAATTCCGTTTAGCTTGGGTTGTTTGGTCTCTCAGCCGGTTGTTCGTTTTTAGACTACAAAATCAATCACATTTTGTAATAAAAAGATATCTTATTGAGGTAAATCGACAATTCTTAACTTTATTGCAGGTTGTGTTTTATTGTGCACTGTAAACGTGAAATGGGTTGACTTTGTTTGATTCATTTTGACATTCTTCTGTTTTGTCTACTTTTATATTTTCTCACGTAGGCTTCCGTGGCCGGTGTCCATTAAGTTTTTGAAGTCTTCTTCCGGTATGGACCGCGTCAAAATGTCTTGTGCGACAAAGTTTCACTCATATTACAATGAGTATAATCAGGTCTATGTGACCCGATTTCTTATCATCACCTTCTCAGCGACTTCTTAAACTACGTTTTCAAGTCACTTAAACCTGAGGATACTCATTGTAATATGAATGAAACCTTGTCATACAAGGCATATTTAATGCGGTCCATACCGGAAGAAGATTTCAAAAACATACCTCTATATTGCTTTAAGTTTATGATTTTTGTAAGCCGTTTCATATTATAATATTACATATACTTAAAGCTACATTATATTCTTGTATCACGTTGTACAGCTCCTAATTCCTCGACATACCCCTTGATGTATAACTGTTTTGCATGAAATCGCTTATTGTGTCTTAATCATTAAAGTACGCATTAACAAGCTTTTAAATATGTAAATGCATGAAACCTGTGATTCGGTACGTAACACTGATCAGCGTCAATGTTTCCAGTTGCGTAGTACTTTGCTTCTACATTATGTATGCAACGCTACGCCAATACATAGGCAATGCCCTTCTATATACCTGCCAAATGGGCCTAATTATCTAATGAATACATGCATGATAAGTGGCCAACATTTGCATAAACACCAAAGCTGAACATTAAAGAGAAGTTACTTAATGTTTAACGAAAACAAAGTAAAACATATCATAACAGCGAATTGTCAGCAACATTGCAAATTCTTCACGTTTGAATTAAATAAACTAGGACGTTGTAGAGCCAACTGAATAAAATTCGGCAAAAATGATAATTTGCTAATGCGAATAAACGGACTAAATCCACTAAAACTGACGTATTAAGTTTATAAATAAAACTTAATTGTTTTCACAATTAAATCCGCAGTTAAGCAGTAAAATGATTGTCGTTTATACGTTTATAATAAAAAGTAACTTGGAATATAACTAAGTCTGATAAAATCAGTTTATGGCAGTTGAAACGAGTGCATTGAAGATTGCATAGAATATCTAGAAGAGGTAAAGTCCGAAACGTGACGAATGTCCCACAAACACATTTTGTGATGAGATTGAAACAAAACAACTAGTATGGTTTGGTCATTAGCACAGAACGGGAAATGAAAGACTTGTGTTTAAATGTCACTTGAAGGAATATAGAAAAATCTGTTAGGACATAGAGTGAAAAATTCAAAAAGGTGTAAACAAGCGCAGTTCAACCAAAGACTTGTGTAGCTTTAGATCCCAATGGAAGAAAAGTTTGAGAATCTGCAGATCGTTAAGTGGAGTTTGTTATGAACAAATTTATCTGATTAATCAAGACAATGTGGAGCAAGAAGAAGGAAAAAAAGAAAACAAGTAAGAAGGAGAGAAAAGGAAAAAGAAGAAGAAGAATAAAAAAGAAGAAGAAAAGGCTGTTTCTTATTCTAAAGTTAATAGTAACAAACGCTAGTGTTTTAGTTTGGTCTTCCTATTTCTATACCTCTCCTGTTTCTAACTTTTTCTATTGCAGTAAATTCTTCCCAGTTGAATGAGAAAAAGCTTTACGCTCAAAACGATCCAACTGGGCAAACACTGATCAATTACACAAATCTAAATTTCTAGAATACATTATTGTAGCACTCTACATTAATTCAACTCAACTCTACAATCTTCGTCACGTTGAGGGGGTGTTTTTATTCCGTAAGAGCACAGTAGAATATATGGGGCTTGTCACCGTATCGGATCATTTCTTCACTGTCTTCACTATAATACTAGTAAAGTAATGTATTCATTCTTTAAGTACAATATGTATGCACTTTTGTGCAATGTATTACTGTAATGGAATCTCAACGTAATGAATTGTCACTGTCTGAAGTAACACTGTTCCTGCCCCACATTTGCTATTACTCAAAGCTGCTCAGATGAGAATTGTCTTCTCATTGAATAAGAATGTCACAATATACGAACCAAGGTAAATTTGAAGCAAAGTTACATAGAGTAGCGTACTACCCTTTATATACCTTACAGTAAAAGCGTGAGACAGAAAATAAATAGCGTTGAGAGAATAAACCTCTTCTAAATATTGATCTACTAAACCGACACATGATGAACTAGTTACTAGTCAACGACATCGGGATCAAAGCTAATGATTGTTTCTAAGAAGAAGTTCACAAACTGTAACCTTAATATAAACCAAAGGCCAGTTGAACGTGTAAGCAAATTTACATAACTTTGTACTATAGTCAATGAACAATGAGACCACTCTCAAGAAATAAAGAGCAGAATTGAAAAGGGAAGAGCAGTGTACACTAGAATGAGCAGTTTATTCAAAAGTCACGATTTAACAATAAAAATAAAGTTGAGACTTTTACGCTGCTACGTATTCTCGGACCTCTTCTGCCGTGTAGAATCTTGGACTTTGACTGAAGCCACAACTAAAAAAATTGAATCTTTCCGAATGTGGATTTACCGTGGAATACTGAGCATTTCATGGACAGCACATATGACTAATGTTGAAGTTCTTAGAAAGATGGAGAAAGAAAGGGAAGTTATTAACATAGTGAAGATAAGAAAGCTTCAGTATCTGGCATATGTCATCAGAAATGAACAGAGATTTTACTTATTGCAGTCCATACTACAGGGAAAAGTAGTTGGAAAAAGAGGAGTTGGGCGACCGAGAATATCATGGCTGAGAAACTTAAGGACCTGGTTTGCCATAAATACAACTAACTTATTCCGTGCAGCAGTACAGAGAGTTAAAATAGTCTGTATGATATCCAACATCCGAAACGGATAGGAAATATCAGAAGAAGAAGAAACCGACATCTATAACTTCGTGGTAGAACTAAAATATCCTAAATTGTTGTAAGATTCATATTTCATAAAAGCTTTTGTTAATTTTAAAACATCATCATCATCATCATCATCTGTAAGGATTAAACCAAGGATGGTTTGTTCCGGTTGCAGGGAGTCAAAGAGTTTACAGCTGGTCACTCCAGTGCTTCCTCGGACGTCCCACATCTCTCCGTCCCCTCGGCTTATAGTTCCATAGTTGTTTGGGGATGCGGCAGTCATCCATTCGGCAAAGATGTTCCCAACAATTCAGCCGATGCTGGGCGATCCTGTCGAGTACACTCATAATATTCCGTTCCTGCCGTATATCTGTGCTAATTTTAATATACTGTATGTTTGTCAGTTTATTTATTATTAAGAGGTGTTTTTGTTTTATATTTACGTGTCACGTTTACGTGAAGAATAGACAAATTCTTTGTTATACACGATGTTGCATTAGTGTTACGAGTAACTGCTTATACATGTAATTTATACTGCAGGATTCTTGTCTGCATTAATTCATAAAAATGGAGAAACAACAAGACCCAGTACATATCCAAAGAAGCTATAGAAATAGTGAGATTACGTTGCAAGAAATATAATCATATAGTCTTCTTTGTACAATTATTGAATAGAATTTTCAGGGATTTTTTATTGCAAATAGATAAAGCGGAGACCAAGACGTTTGCTTTACAGGGAACCGATCCACACGAGCAAATATTGCTGTTGTCGTCATTGTCGTAGAGCAAGAAATTGACGTTTGATATTCGGGCTTTAATATTTTGGAGAACATGAACATTGATGTGGCCAACCATCATCACTTTCTTAACTGTTTTAGGCTTTAGCTGCCTGTTCCTGTTCCACAGTCCGGTTTTCTTAGGTTTATCAAATTTTCTTCAGCCTCTGGGCATGTAATCTTTTGCGATTTTTAATGTTCTACTTTCTTCCATTATATCTATGTGTTGAATCCATTTTCTTCTGTATTCTTTAATCCTTTCATTAACTCCAAAATATTTAAATCACTTTTTATCTCGCCTACTACACTTTTAACTGATCTCAAAAATTGTATTTCTACTGTTGGTATCTTCTGTTCATCTTTTAGATGTTTTCACAGTTAGGAGTAGGAACATTGAGCCGTTTGGAACTTCTCAAAACCGTCGTGCTTGGTGAAGAGCACAACCTTTTACAGGTGGTCCTATGACAGGACACGACGGATCTAGACCAGAGAAGGTCGACCAAAAATCTAGCCGGCATAGGGTTGGTTGCCCTATACGGTGGTCTCAATCAATAAATCAAAATTCCAACATTAGCCTAGGCGTAAGACAAGGTTGTGTCTGTCATAATTACTTTTTAACGTCTATCTAGATGATCTTCTGAAAAATGGAAAGAACAATCCTCTGGCGGTATTAAAATTCACCGAATTAAAAGCTTGAAAACCATTTTATTCGCGGATGGCCAAGCTGTATTTGCCACTTCAGAAGACGACCGCCAGCGAGCAGTATACATCTTATATAAAATAGGAAAACATATACTGATGTAGCCATTAAGACAAGTAAATAAAACTATACCTGTGGGATCATCTGGAGAACTCTTGTGGAAACAGATAAAGGTACATCTTTAAAGTTCTTCAAGGAGACGGCGTTCGATAACTCTTTTACGAGGTCATGGGTATCACTGATACGGGTATCAGAAAATCTTTTACTGGCTGTTAGTATTAAAATTAGATAGATCATGCTTGTGACATAATACGTTGTTTACAGAATGAATACCAATCATTGAGAACGACTTGTATATTATGAAAAGATTACCCAACGCCAGCTAAATTTGTTGGAGTATATGTCAAAGGACCTCATGGCCGCAGCGTCTTCTAGGGACTGAGAAACTATAAGTTAAATAATTATCTTGTTGATCCATCCTCTTCGTTCACTTTATAAATATTATTATATATATAAACTTTCACAGTATGAACTTACTTTCTTTACACTTTCCCAAACGTTTCGAGGTGATGTGCCTCTTCCTCAGTGGGAGTAAATACTCCCACCATCAACCCCCACCACACACACCAAAGTCCACAGCCGTTATTCTGTTAACTGACAATCAGTATTTACTCCCACTGAGGAAGAGGCACATCACCTCGAAACGCTTGGAAAAGTGTAAAGAAAGTAAGTTCATACTGTGAAAGTTTATATATATATAATAATATAAGTTAAAAGAGGGAGAAGTGTAGATATGTGAAGAAGCAAAGAAACTTTATAGACTTTGAAACTGGAACACATCAACCTTGATTTTATCAGTTAAGCTGATAATGTTTTACTTTGAAATGCAACACACAAAAGGCCGAAAATAGTTAGAATTGGTGAAAGAATAGGACTGGTCGTGGAACTGGTCAACATAATTAAATTCTTAAGCTGCATATTTCACTGAAGCAAAAATTAGACATAAATACAAAGGAAAAATATATATTTACTTATAAAAAATATTAGCTAATTTTGAGTTTGAAAGGAGGTAAACGTAATAATGTAATATTGCAGACGTATCTTTTTGCTCACCTTTGGAAATGGAGATGACGTTGGTTATCATTGAGAGTGGGAGGACGTTGCCTATCCTTAAGATTAAAGAGGACTCTGACTACACTTTCGACTGGAGAGAACACTTGGTACCCTTATGAGTGGAGAGGATGCTGCCTAGTCTTGGAATTGGAGATGACGCTTGGTATCCTTGATATTGGGAGGACGCTGCCTTACCGTGAGAGTAAATAGGACTCTGACAACCCTTGCAACTGGAGAGGACGCTTGCTACCTTTAAGATTGGAGAGGGCGCTACCTAGCCTTGAAAGTGGAGAGAACGCTGGCTATCCTTGAGAGTGGGAGGATCTGCCTACATCTGAAAGGGGAGAGGATCTGGTTACCAAGTTGACTGTTGACTTACAAATAGCATCACAAGTCTTTATCGACAAAACCGATATTCAATAATCGATCCTTAAAACACGTATTCTAAAAAAAATATAAGATATTTTAAAATAAAACTTGCCTTACTACCTTTCAAGAAAATAATATTGAGAATGTTAACATAAAGTTTTTATGTAAAGGAACAAACCAGATTTCATGGAATGAGACGGTATCATTTCAAATAAAGTTACAGATTTCACAAGATTGTGTAGAACAATTTGGAGAACGTTGGAAAATAAATGTAGAAAAGTAACCCAAATAAAATTTTATAAAACAATTGCCATACATACACTACTCTATAGTTCTGAAACGTGGGTCATAAAGGGAAAAGATGAACAGAAGATACAAACAGGAAAAATGAAATTTCTGAGATTAGTTATAAGGTGTGATAGACGAGATCATATAAGAAATTAGGAGATAAGAAGTGTATTATATATTTTTGTAGTCAATGAAAGGATTAAAGAATACAGAATAAAATGGATTCAACAGTTAGATAAATTTGAAGAAAGTAGAATGCCAAAGATGGCGAATGATTACAACCCTAGAGGCAGAAGACAAGTTGGTAGACATAAGAATAGAATAGGAACAGGCCGCTAAAGCCTAAAACCGTTAAGAAGGTGATGTATGATTTAAACTCAGCGATCGTCGTAGGAATATCTACAACACGTAGACATTAGTTAACTGCAATGTTATAAGACACGTTTTAAAGAATTCTACGAGGATAATACAGACAAGAAGAAATGGAAATGAATCTTATTGTAAAGAGATCGCCGTAAAAATTTCATTAAAAGTTGCGATCACGTAGGGTGAGGTACGAGTTTCTTGTCGTCGCTATCGTAACACGTCTCAGACGTAAAATAAACTACATCTTAGCTCTTCACTGCTGCAGTAATAAGAAAATTACCTCTATTAAAAGCGTTAATTGGTTCATTTTACTTTTTCCTTATAATATTTACTTTGCTAAGAGCCAGTTTAATTAAATATATGAAAAATATATTATACTAACCGTCCGTGACTTCTCGTATTTGATGTCCCTTCTTATTACGACATGTTTCGAGACTCTTGTCACATTTGCAAGCATAAAATTTGTAGCACATATCAGATATGTTTGTCAAACTTCAAAAACCATGTCATAATGACCACAAATAACGGATTATTAAAATAACGAACTATACTAATTTGTAACTTGAATACGCGCATCGGGCGAACAGTGTGATGCGCGGTGAATCGCTGTGCAGTGTACACTGTTCGCCCGATGCGCGTATTCAAGTTACAAATTAGTATAGTTCGTTATTTTAATAATCCGTTATTTGTGGTCATTATGACACGGTTTTTAACGTTTGACAAACATATCTGATATGTGCTACAAATTTTATGCTTGACAATGGTACAAGAGTCTCGAAACATGTCGTAACGAGAACGGACATCAAATACGAGAAGTCACGGACGGTTAGTATAATATATTTTTCATATATTTAACGGAAACGTGGCTTGGTACTAAAACAGGTTTATTCATACTATAATACAGTTTAATTAAGCAATGAAAAATTAAAATTCCAAATACAAAAGGGAATATTTTGCTTTAAATACATCTGTATGTTGCTGCAAGTGGCAAACGTATTATTACGTCATTATATAAGATTCAACGTGTTTCGGCTATCACAGAGGAGTCGGGCTGTTATGTGTGTATGCGTACATATTGCTGCTACTTTTTGAGATGACTGACAATCACGTGACACTTGTCACACGTCCGCAGCCGAGGCTATTCCAGACTTCACCGGTCCGCCCACACTGTGTTCACGGCCGCAAGAAATTGCGCTCTAGTGTTTCGTTGTAGTGTTGACGCGTATTATGGGTTATTCTGGAATCTCAGCGGGGTATAAATAGAAGCATTCAGCGACGCTTAGTTTCAGTTTTAGTGACGATTAATCCAGTGAGGTTCGAAGTTATTGTCGGGCGATTAACATAGTGCGTGTCAAGTGGTGTATCAGTCAAACGCGATTATAGTGCGGCATGCTTTATAGTTGACCTTATTATTTGTGTAGACAGATTAACTTGAATTATTGTACGAGTATAATCTTGTTAAATAACACGTTTACTATAAACTGTTTAATTGAGAATAATTTTTAGCTGGTTTTAGTGGCTTCATTGGTGTCTTGTACTTTGTTTTCCACTGTAGCATACGACGATCAGTTAGACTGTCGTAACAATAGGCAATGTATCTGTCGCTTCTAAATTATTTGTAAACTTGTTATACACGAAGCATGTTTTAAATGTTATTTGCAGAGTCACTTGTATAGTTTAAAATTCGTATTTAATTTTCGATTTAGCTTGTTTTTTTTTTCACTATTATTTGGTTAAATGTCAGATGCAATACGTCTGACATTGACACTTTGACAAATTGACAAATTTTGTGACTTGTAGTAGACGGAATAGTATTCTTGATCTGAAAATGTTTGATTCAATTAAGGCATAAATATTTTTTAAGTTTTACATTGAAATATATTTACCTCAACAGGAATAAAGCAATTTTACCACAACATGGTTATTAACGACAGCAAAGGAGTCCTGAGTAAACGGTTGTGAATAATGGAAGATGTTTTTGGTGACAAAACTATTTTAAAGATAAAAATGATAAAACGAAAGTTTCAGTCTGCAGCTTGGTTGACCTGACTAATGTAAACATATTAATAAAAGCAGGAAGGTTATAGGGTGGGTAATTAACCTGTTTACTTGAGATATGATGAGTAGAATTGGACAACTGAAACTAGCATCCATCAAAACTCCAATTTCTGACTGGTAAAGGAATAAACGCAAAAGTCAGAGGTACATCCCTTCTATATTCTAGTTGGTGATACAACAGGGACATGTAAAGGGAATCTTTTGATGCTCTACTGCGTGCTCTCGAGACTCCACAAAATCCATGGTAACAGCAATAAATCACCCTAGCAGAAACACCAAACGCCCTACCTTCCTTGCAAACCCTCGCCAGCACACCCGAAAAACGCCACTCTTCTCTGACGACTAGCGTCACGTGTCCGGCCTATCGCAATCTTTCGTTTGTCACTACCCCTTGTACCAACACCCTACCGTTTCGACTGTCCTGGTACAATGCAGTGCACACAACAACACTAACCATTCTCTCTAGACCAGGTGCCTCCACCATTCTCCGCTCTGGTCAGCAATGGCGTACTACTCGTAAATCCCTGTATCCAAATTGGCCGAAGGGGGCTTGCCCCAAAACAGCCGGAGACTTGTCTAATCGACAAGTCTCTAAAAGCACTAAAAATAGTTCTACGACTCGACTGCTGTGAATGTGATGCTCATAAATGGAAAGAGAATAAAGAATAATCTAGTATACTACAAGGATCATCCAGTAATTGAAGTAAATAGTATAGTATAAGTAAGTATAATAAATAGCTGTAGAGGGAAAATGGCTATTTCAACAATATGACTATTTTCTACTGTTCAACATAAACCATAACAACATTATTGCTCTGAATAACCTATTCTTACACCATCGCGGAACGTTCTACATGTCTCTCGGCTATCGTAGCAGAGCGCAGCTGTAATGTTGTGCGCGTACGTGATTCTTAATATACGTCACCCTGACCGAGACTGTTCCAGACTTCACCGGTCCGCGCGCACTGTGTTCAAGGCCGCAAGCAATTACGCTCTAGTGTAGTGTTGACGCGTATTATGAATTATTCTGGAATCTCAGCGTGGTATAAATATAAAATCTGTATAATATTTACTGTATTTCTTCCGTCGTGTGACTTCGTGTTGCGTTCGGTTGATTTACGCGTTTCGAAACATATGTTTCGTCTTCAGAAATAAAACAAATCACTCAAAGTGAGGCCGTTAAATGTTAAAATTGCAAATATTGAAAAACAATTCCACACATATCCGCGTTACATGCTTATAAATATAAGCAGTCAACGAACTTTAGTTTCAGTTAAAGTGGCGATTTATTCAAGTGAGTTATTGTCGGGCGATTTACACTGTGCGTTTCAAGTGGTGTATTAGTGAAAAGTGATTAAACTGTTGTTGACAATATATACTCCTTATTATTAGTTGACATTATTATTTGTGTGGACAGAATAACTTGAATTGTTGTACGAGAATAATATCGTTGATTACAAACTGTTAATTGTAATAATTAAAGCTGGTGATTAGTGACTTCATTGGTGTCTTGTATTTTGTTTTCCACTGTACCATACGACGATCAGTGAGACCGTCGTAACACTATTTTATGCTAGCTAAAAAGAAATCTTTATGTTAATGTCGGAGCTAATTTAGGACATTGTCTCTGATCTTGCCGTTGTCACAAAGTTTGTACCACGTAACGCCTTCCTGAGTAGAACAAACAAGTGGAAATCAGATGAAGTCAAATCTGGATTGTAGGGATGTTGAGGTTGAGTCTCCGAAGCCAATTTGGTAATGGTCTCATGTGTTAACTAAACTGTGTGTAGACGGCAGTGGCGAAGCTAGTAGTTAATGAATGGGTAGGCAAAAATCTTATCTTAATTTTTTTTAAGGAATCATTAAAAGGACGGTGGTTCAAATCGGACGCTGAGGTAGAGTTTGCTGTAAGCGAATGGTTCCACAAACAGCCGTAAGAATTTTACTAGCAGGGAATCTACAGATTAGTGCAAGAGTGGGACTCATGTCTTAATGTTAATGGAGACTTCTTTTAAAATCGTTGAATAAAAAATGCTTTACAGCTCTATACGTGTTTCTATTGAACAATCCTTGTATAAGTCATACACAATAATACAACTGATTGAACTTCAAAATTTTAAACTTGATTAGTTTCTATATATATGTTTAATGTTACAAATAATTCAAATAACAATCTTGATCATGTGTTAGTTCAGCGGAATAACAGGGACACTTTTAATAACCGCATAAAATAAACACACTTATAAACAACACAGGCGCTTTAACTTAACTGTTTGGACCACAGAAGTGAGGCATGCCTCAACGCTCTATGTGTACAGCGCGGGACAATCCCCCCTCCCTTCACTTCCCTTTCTCACCAGCACATTGCTTACATACGATGTATACAAAAAACGGTGAGGCATGTTCAGGTTGCCTCATTCGCTTTATGCCGAATCTCACCTGTCACCATCTAGCGGTCGCTCAGTAAAGGACGTTTCGGTTTAATAAATTCGACAGTCACGGTAACAATGTATAATCTTTACGTTATGTAGTTCATACATATTTATAATTTTTATTCTACAGAATTTTTTAGGGTAGGCATTGCCTCCATGTAACTTCGCCACTGGTAGACGGACGGTATCATGAAGGAGGATAATGCCTTTTCGCAGAAATCCACGATCTTGCCACATTGCTGCCAGCTTTTCTTAATTGATTAGCATGACAGACTGATATGCGCTGTTTATTGCCTGCTGATCTTCTAGAAAATCACAAAAAACCTAGCCTTTAGCATCCCAAAAGATTGTCAACATGATTTTCCCGGATCTAAACATTTTCTGAAAGGTGAACTCGTATCCTTTTCTCCATGCTTTGTGTTTTGGATTCCGGCTCAAAATGATAATCCTTGTTTCATCATATGTTATATTCTATCCAAGAAAGTATATCTTTCCTGCATATAGTGTTGTTTCAGCTCTGTACTCACTTGAAGTTTAATCTCTTTGTGATGTCAACTTTCTTGTAATTATCTTGTGCTTGGTTTACGATACTTGAGTTTGGCTGATAATCTTATGAACTCTGCCAAGACTTACTTACAAGACTTACATTATCCTCAGGCTTTCACGGCCGGTGTCAGTTGTAAGATTAAAGATATCCGGTCTGTTTGGCCGTGGTCCCTGGTTTATTTCCAAACCAAACGTTTCGGCAGCTCCAATGGCTGCCATCATCAGAGCCTATATCACAGTACAGTGGTCCTGACGTGAACACCCTACGTTCAGGATTTTTATTATTCCACTCATGATGGCATCCATTGGAGCTGCCGAAACGTTTGGTTTGAGAATAAACCATAGACCACGGCCAAACAGCCCGGATATCTTTAATCTTACAACTGAAAGGCCTCGTCCAGAACATGATATTTAGCAGTTTAGCAAATAAGCACTACAAAGTTGGAGTTACAGAAACTGCTAATTCAAATAAAAAATAAAAAATATAATTTTTCAGCTCTGCATTTATCTGTAATCCGTCAGTTGTCTTCAATGCGAGTTTCAAGCGCTGGAGTTGAAACCTCAACTGTTTATCCAGAACGGTTCTCATCGGTCACTGATGTTTGATCATTTTTTAAATGTTCTATCTCGTTATTAAAAACTCCACGGTTAGTACAGTTTCTTCTTATTGATTAGTTGTATGAGTGTAAACTTCAGCTTGGTTTTCACGTTAAAAAACAACAACAAAAACAGATTATTGGATGTCGGTTATCTACTTCTGAAACAACAAGAAGACCCGCCATCGTCAAATAAGAATTTAAGTAAGAATATTATTTATGGACCGTGTTAATTATGGTTTCAAGTTGATACCGAGTTTCGATGTAATAGAAATGCAGTTACGAGATTTATTTTATCTCATATTCATAAATACGTCATAAAATATAAAGTAATTCTAATGAGAGTTTTAATTATAATATTGTTACGTAATGCAGAAAAACTGTTACGTCATTACAGGACGTTCTGGTAGAGTGGAGAACGTTGTTCTACTCCATTCCCGCAGCTGTCATGCGTACGTGAAGCTTAACACGCGAGACAATGTTACGTAATACGGAACAATCTCGTACATTCGATAGCTTTGCTTGAAAAGTTTCTCAATTAGCCCAACGTTGCGCGTTTCTGCGAAGGTCGCCCTGAAGTGTTCTGTAGAGTTTCGATGGCTTGTTAAGGACGCATATTATGGAAACCTGCAGACTATAAATAGGCCGTTATTGTAAGTGGCTGTTAGTGATTATTGTGCGGGACAATTGTAATACAAGTGTGTTTTCTATTAGTTGACATTTTATTGCGTGTGAACGATTTTTATTTGATTTGTTGTAAGAAACTATCTTGTTGATTACAAACTGTTTAATTGTGATAAATAACAATTGGTGATTAGTGACTTAAATGGTGTCTTGTATTTTGTTTTCCGCTGTTCCATATGACGATCAGTGATACCGTCATAACAATATACAAGTTGTATGATATTAACAGTGGCATTCTGTTGTATAGAATAGTTATTACGTTATTATTACGTATATAGAATATAATACTATATTACTATAGTAGGCTATATATTGCTATACTACTATATACTATAATTCTAATTATTCTATAGAACGTAAGAGTTATTCTATACAACACAATACCACTGTTAATATCCTACAACTTATATATTATAATTAGAACTCTCATTAAAATTATATTACTTTATAGTTCATGTTGTAGGCATGAATATGAGATAAAATAAATCTCGAAATGTCGCATAAAAACTGCGTTTTTATTAGAGCGAATCTCGATATCAATTTGAAACCATAAGAATTGAAGGTTACAAATAAAATTGTCATCAAACATCAGGTCAGAATTCATCACAGGTATGCCAACTTACACTTCTGAAACTATTGCACTTCGCCTACCAACTGTTCTTCCTCTAGAGCTATTTTTCTCTTTAATTATTGAATGAAACATGTAATAATTGTTATATTTATTATAAATTGTTTGTTTTACTCTTAAATAGATTTGTAAACACAAAGCTTCGGTATACCAATATTACGTTTCAAAGCCAAAACGTATTAAAATAATTCGCTATTTTACATGATTGTAATCTAGTTTAAAGAATGCTTGCTCCGTAGGATTTTTTCGAGTATAAATTAAAAAATATAAAAACGTAT
Source organism: Magicicada septendecula (assembly GCA_034769895.1). NCBI lineage: Eukaryota > Metazoa > Arthropoda > Insecta > Hemiptera > Cicadidae > Magicicada > Magicicada septendecula. The sequence continues at coordinate 36,096,645 of CM068374.1, read as the reverse complement.
TCTGTCGTTTCTGTAGCGTCGACATAAAGCTTTGAAATAAAAGAATTGAATAACAATGTTTTAGCAGACATTGCCTGAACCAAAACAAGCAAAACAGTAAAGATAAAATTAAATTAATTCTTTTATTTTATCTAACCGAAGCTCAGTTGAGCTCGTTTTTACTGCGTTGTTCCTTTGTGACTGTGTCGTCTGAAAGGACAGCTTAGTTAAATTTTGTTTTCTTTTTCACAGCAAACAGCGTTTGCTAAAAATTGTGTCAACATTTGTTTAAAGCTTTTGTAGTTCAAAGTTTATAATTTTTTAATTACACGTGTCACCTACACGTTATAAAAAGGAAAGGAAGAACAAATATGAAATTTGAATTATAGGAAATTATATATAAAAAAATATAGAATATAACATTTATAACATTTTTAGACACTCATATAGTGTTTTCTTGCTAGGAAAATAATGAAATGATGACAGTCTGAGAAATATATAACGTAATAAATAATTCCGAACCACACTGCCGAGGAGAAATAGTTCATGCTGCTTATGTCATGAGAGGATGCCTATGAACAGATATCGTGCTCTTTAGAGGTTGGTCGATATACCTATAACAGGTATTTTGAAACTATTATTTTTGTGGAAAGGACAGAACAGTGACTGAAAAGTTGAAATACCTGTTCCAATTCAACGATGACAGAAAAGTCGAAATACTCGTTCCGACTGCTCGCCGCCTACGCATCTGACGAATAAGCGAGTACTACGAGTATACAAACCCACTTTTTGGTGCCGAATACTTGATTCTGCGCGTGCGCCGATTGCCACACAAGTACGAAACGAAGCAAAACAATGAGGTTCAGAATATCTGTATGCCAAAGAGACGAAGCTGTTTTTAATAAATGAAAATAAATTTCAGACTGATGTTACATTCATTCTCGTGTGTTGTGCAGATATACAATGCAGATTTAATAATAAATTATGTACAGGGTCCGCAGGTGAAGCGGGAAATTTTGAGTCCAATAGTTTATTTTCTGCTCACGAGAGAGCGTGGAGGATTTCGATTGTTGTTTTGCATTTAATGCCATTTGTTAAACATGGAGCAGTGGTCCGGTGCACAGCGTGCTTTCTGCGTAAAATCGTTTTATAAGAATGGTGACTGTGTGACTTCTATACAACGATTGTTTCGTAATAATTTCAATATTCCACGACATGGAAGAGTGCCGTCCGCTCATGCAATTATGTCATGGGTGAAAAAGTTTGAAGAAACTGGTTCCACATTAAACTTAAAGCATAGAGGAGCAACAAGTTCTGTAAGAACAGAGGAAAATATTGAAAGAGTTCGAGTAGCATTGACGCGTAGTCCACAACGTTCTGCAATGAAACATGGATCCGCACTAAACATTAGTGACACATCGTTACGACGAATTTTGCATAAAGACATATCTTTTCATCCTTACAAAATTCAAGTAATCCAGGAGTTGAAAGATGGCGATATGCTGGCTCGCAGGATTTTCAGCGTAGAAATATTGCGACGTGTAAATGATGATGAAAACTTTATTCACCGCATGTTTATGTCAGATGAAGCACATTTTTATCTGAATGGATATGTAAGCAAACAAAATAGTCGATATTGGAATGATGAAAACCCAGGTGAGTTGCATGAAAAGCCATTACATAGTCCGAAAGTTACGGTGTGGTGTGCAGTTTCATCATCTGGCATTATTGGGCCATATTTTTTCCAAGACGATAGAGGAAACACCACAACTGTCAATGGAGACCGCTACACACACATGGTCAGAACATTTTTGATGCAACAGCTCCCTAGGTTTCCGGAAATCAATTTTTTCCAGCAGGATGGGGCCACAAGTCATACTGCTCGTGTGTCCATGGCTGCTTTAAGAGAAATCTTCCCGGACGGACATATCCAGATATGGCGACATCTCGTGGCCTGCAAGATCCCCAGATTTGTCCGCATGCGACTTTTTTCTTTGGGGATTTCTGAAGAGCAGGGTGTACATTGATAGACCGCACACCATACCGGAATTAAAAACGAATATCAGACAAGAAATAGCACGGATTCAACCTGACCTGGTTCGTCGAGTGATGGAAAATTTTCTGTCAAGATTAGAAGAATGTTTACACAGAAATGGCTCTCACTTGAGCGGCGTTATTTTTAAAAAGTAAAATAATGGCATACTTTACTCAACACAAATCTGTAAAAAAAATTCTGATAATAAATGTTTCATGAAAAAATTGGGTACTTTTAATTTTCCCGCTTCACTGGCGGACCCTGTATGATACTATTCATCAAGTGTTCTTCCTACTAGAAACTCACGACTAATATTTACCTTTGCATATGAAGCAAACGCCACAACCATCTAATTGACTGCTTGGTTTACTACACGTATAGCGAGCTATTTTGTATTGATTTTCAAGAAATTTACAAACACTTAGTACTCGTCAACATTTAGAAAAATTTGAACATGTTGAAATTTAATAAAATCAGCTGCTTTATTCTATAACATCACCTGTTCCGGTATCTATTTTCAAGCCATCTTTTGCGTAGTCTTCCCACATCACTTTTCCCTTCAGGAGCATATTGTAAAACTTGTTGAGGTAGCCTTTTCGCTTCCATTCTGCCTATACGAGGGGGGACCCAAAAGTAACGAGAATTTTACTCTGGCAGTTGGTAGAACGCTAGTTCCGACGTCTCCCGCTAGGCGCGTTCACTAGACACCATTTTGTATCAGTTGCCCTAGCGGCATTGTTGTGGAAACATTAGCGCTGTCTGTGTGACTATTTTTTGTAAGCGCTGTTTCACGTTTTCGGCGATTTGTCAATGGTAGACATTAAATACCAACGTGCTAACATCAGGTTCTGCCCCTGTTAGGGAAATCAGCACCAGAAACTGTCGCAATGCTTCGGACGGCTTATGGGGAGGAAGCTTTGAGCCAGGCAAGGATTTACGAGTGGTTTTCTCGTTTTAAAAGTGGTCAAATGTGAATTGAAGACGAACCACGACCGGGACGTCCCTCGACTTCCAAAACGGACGAAAACATTGAAAAAATCCGTGTTGCGATCATGTTTGATCGTCGTAGAACAGTCGATGAATTGGAGGAAATGACTGAAATATCCTGGAGTTCATGCCAACGAATTTTGACTGAAGATGAAACGTGTTGCAGCAAAATTCGTTCCGCGTGTGCTTTCTTATCGGCTCAAAATCCTTGCCTGGCTCAAAGCTTCTTCCCCATAAGCCGTCCGAAGCATTGCGACAGTTTCTGCTGCTGATTTCCCTAACAGGAAACAGAACCTGATGTTAGCACGTTGGTATTTAATGTCTGCCATTGACAAATCGTCGAAAAAGTGAAACAGCGCTTACAAAAATTAGTCACACTGACCGTGCTAATGTTTCCACAACAATGCCACTAGGGCAACTGATACAAAATGGTGTCTAGTGAAGGCACCTAGCGGGAGACGTCGGAACTAGCCTTCTACCAACTGCCAGAGTAAAATTCTCGTTACTTTTGGGTCCCCCCTCGTATGTTCAATCTATCTCAGCTTACATTCTTCGATTCTTACAGAGAATATATATATTTCATGTCTTATGACATCGTTTCTATCGTTTTGTGTACATTGCTTTACGTATCTCCAGAACTTTATCTCTGCAGCTTGTACATAACTTGTATCCTTTTAGATAATACCCATGTCTCAAAACCGTATCAAAGAGTGGAGAGTGCCGTAACCGTATACAACTTCATTTGGGTATCCTTATCCTTATCCTTATCCTTATCATTATCCTTATCCTTTCTTAAAATCTTAAAAATATATTATTACAATTATACAGTGCGTCAACGAATAAGCACTCTTTCCGCCATTTCATGTTACCAACAATATATTTCGTTAATTTGGTTTTTGTACGTTTCTTATTGGAGTCAATATAACTAACGGGTCAGTAAGATTAATGCAGTAACTATTTGTTAAGAACATTTAACGAAAACATACAAATCTCGTTTGTTTCAAAATAACTTGACTATATCTGTCAAAGAATGTAAATGACATGCACTTTTTAAGTGGTTTTGTGTCTTGTTCCATACATTGGCTTTCAATGTTTCGATATTATTGTATTAGGGACATCCTAAAATAATAATGACATATTTGGAGACAAAATGTGTCTCTTAAAATTAATAATATTGTTACGACGGTCTACTTGATCGTCGTAGGTACAGTGGAAAACAAAACACAACACACCAATTAAGTCACTAATCACCAGCTATAATTTTCACAATTAAACAGTTTGTAATTAACAACACAGTCTCTTACAACAAATAAAATAAAAATTGTTCACATGCAATAAAATGTCAACTAATATAAAACACAATTGTATTACAATTATACCGCCTCATTGTTATAACACACAACACTTCACTAATAACCACTTGAACGCACACAGTATCGCCCGACAATAAACTTGAACCGCACTGTAATATATCGCAACTCAAACTGAAACTGAACGTCGTTGAGTACAGGTATTTATACCCCCCCGAAATACTAGATTATTCCATACTGCGCATTAGCAATAAAGGAAAACATTAGAGGGTAATTCATTGCGGCCTTGCCAAAGTTCGCGCGGCTTCCTGCACAGTCTATCTAATGCGTCGAGAATCATGTACGCCACACAGATTCAGCTGAATTCATCTGGAACATTCCATAAACACGTAGATTGTTCTGCAATGTCGTAACAATATTATCAATGAAAATAGTAAATGGGATCTCAGCATAAAGTGAGTGTAGTGTTCAATTTAAAAAATTTAAAAATATGCAGTTGAGTAACGACTTTAATTTTTTTTAAATTCACGACGAAAACATGGGTAAAAAGTTCTATAAAATTTACTAACTAAACGGTACTGTTATTGTGATAGTATGTTTTAGTTAGTAATAATACTCAGACTCTTCAAAAAAAAAAAAAATAATAATAATAAAACACAAGAATTTGGGAGAAATTTATCAATTCGTTTGGAGTACCAAATTCAAGAAAACTTTATCTGAAACGTAAATGTATTGTTACGTTTTAAAAATTTCAAATTTTAGGAACTCTGGGTTAAATATATATTCAATCAATTTCTGCTACAGTCCGTTTCTTGATGTATATAATAGATTTAATATTTATGAATAAATTTACTTCAAGATATACCTTATAAAGTATATATTGAAGTAAATTTATTTCTAAATATTAAATGTAATATATATATATATATATCGGTTCATGCAGTTATACTACATCTTCTGATCCTTAGTCTCCATTGGTCTCGATCTAACCAAGATTCTTCTTCCAATTCCCGGTCTCTCATTGCCCGGTTGATGCCTTCTCTCCAACTCATCTTCCTCTTCGCCTACGACCGTACGGTGTCCATCTCAAAATTTGCTTGGGGAGTTGATTATCCGGCATTCTTTGCACATGCCCAAACCATCTTAGCTGTTTTATTTTTATGTCGTCGACAATAGAGTACTGTACCATCATTACCTCCCGGATTCTGACGTTTCTGACTTTTTCCAGTTTTGACCTCCCTGCCGCTCCTCACCAGTAATCTATTTCAGTAGCTTCCAACAACATTTCTGTTCTTTGTATTATTTCACACGGCCATATTTCACACCCGTATGACGTAATTAGTTTCACGATTGTATTGTATATACGATGTTTATTTTGTTTTGATATTTGTTGGTCCCACATGATTTTGTTCAGCAAAGCTATTGACTTTCTTCCCAGGTTATTTCTTTCTCTTATCGCTTTATCTAGACTACCATCTTGTGTAACTGTTGTTCCTAGATATTTATAGCTACGGCAATTTATTATTTCTTGTTCGCCTTCTAAAATTAAATTATTCTGTTCCCCACCAATGCACATATACTCCGTTTTTTGTGTTTACTTCAAGGCCCCATATCTTATATTCGTCTATAAGTTTTCGTGTCATGTATTCCATGTCGTAATAGTCCTACGCTACCACGACCTGGTCGTCAGCGAAACACAGTATGTACAGTGTGTTGTCAATTAGAGGTATCCCCATTTTGTTTAAAAATGCCTACAAACAATTGTAAAAACCCAACAGTGTATCAGAGTAGGATACATTGTAACCGAAATTCAACTGTTACGAATTTTTTATGTTGAGTTAATGATTGTGTGCTGTACAATTGTTACACACTAACAAAAGAAAAATGTAATCGGAATTTTTGTAATTTTTTAACAATCTACAGAGTATTTGATATAAAATAATATGTAATAATAAATGTACTTCTTTCTAAATAGTTAGTGACCTCTGCACCTCAAGGAGCGTACTAGACAGCAAACAATTATGGTTATTTTAGAAAAACAATACAACCAGCTTCATGATTGTATTAGTAAATCAAAAATCGGCATGAAGAACTATACATGACTTCCATGTTCTAAGATTTATATTTAAAATCATTTACTTGAATTCCGTTTGTTAATTTCTTAAAAAAAATATCACCTACCTTGTAAATCGAGTTTTATGTTTGACAAATTGAAATGAAGTATTTCCATAGAAACTACTTCTTTGTTGCCGATAACGTAGTACACATATAAAAAAATTATCCCTCCCCATTCAACTATCATTTTATAGAAAATTGCCCGCTCTCCCTTCAATTACCCTTTTCACTAATAAATATTTTATCTCTACCAAGTCCTCTATAACTCGGGCACAAATGCAAAAAAAATATTTGATTCTGTTTGAATTTTCGGCAGTCATTGTTCGCTATAGAAACAATTCTACACACAGACACACAGAGACACTTTTTGGAGGGTAGTACACAGACATGTTTTGAGGGTAGTACAATCAGAATCATCTGTTATGTCGAAAACGTTTTTTTCGCGTTCACTATACTTCCATTTCTTTACGGAACATGGAAGTAAAAATGGTTTAACAGTTAAATTAGTCGTCAGATCTTGACAATTATTTGTTTATAGACATATTTGAAAATTTATGTTTGCTATTTGTAATCAGTAAAGCTTACATTAAATTCACATTAGATGTAAAGTTACGCGTACTTTTAAAAAATACTTTGGTAACTGCTGAGGACGTGCGGTGAATGAAATTACCACCGTTTAATACAGAGGCAAATATTTTATTTTTAAATTACTCGTATTTTCAACGCATTTCGGGTGTTTTAATAGCTTGTTTCTGTAACACGCAGGAGGGTAGGATTTTATATTTTAATACAGGCAACCCGACGTCAGTTTTATAATGAGAGCATTTCAGTGTAGGGGGCGTTGAAAACTTTAAAAATCCAACGCTGATCCTTTACATTAACAATGAAGGCACATTTTTTTCATTTTGGTAATTCCGTTGAGACGCATTTTACAACACAGCTGATACTTTAAAATAGCTGTGCATTACTGGAATACTATAGAACACTGAAAAATTTATTTTATAAGGGTTTAATTTTATGGGTTTTGCGTGAGTGTTTTGAGAGAGACTTCAATTTCGAGTTGAGACTTTTATGTTTATTAATTGTTACTGTTCATTGTTTTGAAAACTTATTACTATTTACAGGTATTAAAAGTTCATTTTCATGAGAAAGATTTCATATAAGCCTAAAGACGAATACAAGTAATTAGGGATACAAATTACGGTCAGTGGGAAACAAGAAAAAGAAATACAATCCAGAATTAATTTGGAAATGATAGCTACATTAAATGGAATCCTACGGGATAAGTAAATGCCAGCAGAAACTAAAACAAAAATATTTAAAACCATTGTTAGAAGTATTGTTACGACATCACAGAACAGTCCACGTGTTTGTCGAATGTTCCAGAAGAATCTCGCTCTAATGTGTGTGGAATACGTGACTCTCGACGCATTCGCGAGAGTTTTCTGGAAGCCGCCAGCCGCGCGGACAGTGTCAAGTCCGCAATTATTTACGTCGTAGTTTAGAGATAAGGCGTAGTTTGGAATCTTTTGGTCTGTGAGCGGAAGCGGCAGCGGCAGCGGCCTTGACAGTTATAGTCGCGATATATTTACAGTGTGGTCCGAGTTATTATCGGGCGATACTACTGTGTGGGTTCAAGTGGTTATTAGTGAAGTGTTTAATAATCGGGCGGGATAATTGTAATACAGTTGTGTTTAATATTAGTGGACATGTATTTCGCGTGTGAACAATTTTTATTTGATTTGTTGTAAGAGACTGTGTTGTTAATTACGAACTGTATAACTGTGAAAATTAAAGCTGGTGATTAGTGACTTAATTGGTGTCTTGTATTTTGTTTCCACTGTACCATACGACGACCAGTTAGACCGTCGTAACAGTATCATGACTTACGGCTCAGAAGTTTGGACTACTAATAAACACACAAGAACAAAATTAATGACAGCGGAAATGGACTTTTGTAGACGTTCGGCAAGAGTAGACAATTAGAAATGAAGTCACTATGGATAGAATGAATGTGAAAAATTCAATTGTTGATTTTATTCAAACAAAAAATTACAATGGTATGGACACACGAAAAGAATGGTACAGGAAAGAATGCCAAGGAGGGTTATGGAATGGACCCCACCAGGAAGAAGGGAAAGACGAAGACCACCTGGATAGAAGAAATTCAGTCTATATTGGGTGAACGAGAAATTGGAGAAAACCTTCGGTTGGCTAAACAGTAGTGGAAGATAAGAATTCAATCACTTCTATAATCTTTTGTTCCGGAAAATGTGTAAATATCGTTCCGCCAGAATAATAAATAAAAACTGCATTTTCTTGTAATAGCATTTATACAGTCTGCTATGAGAGGCAGTATTGGGACCATCGCACTGGGATAGAGTTAAATGTACTGGTAGTACAGTGTGTACTTCTAAGTTGTTTATATTTAGCTCGAAGACGGTCGCAGATCTCAGGATTCGAAAAAATGCTTTCATTAGAAAGCTCAGTGGTGATTAAGCTAGGGTATATACTACTTCTTTCTTCACTATATGGCTTGGCCTATAGCCCATTACGATTTCACAGAGTCACTTACCACTTTTTCTAGGGTCTTCCACGATCTCTCATCCCCACTGGCCTAATTTTCAAACGCTTGTTTAGGAATACGCGTGTCTACCATACGTTCCACATGGACTTCCAATTCTGCCTGTATTCCTTTATTTTCTCCAGAACCGACTTTAACCTCAGGTCTGTCCTTATGTCGTCGTATTGTAGGCAATGTCTGAAACTACATCCCTCAATTGCTTCTAAAACTACACTCTAAACAATTATAAAAATTTGTTTAACTTCGCCTAAATGGTAAATGAAAACGTGTGGATTAGGTAACACATTGGATACCACTGGCGGGGCCAAGCCCGGATAAAGGAGAAGGATTGGTGGACAAGGTAGGTTACCTATCGACTGGAAAAACTTGGATGGCACAAAGAAGCGCCGGACAGCCTCGGAATTAGACGGATGATACGAGCGAGACGGATGAGACGTAATGACCATAGCGAGAAATAGGGCAATGAAGGTAGCCAAACAAACACCGAAGAGGAGCATTGGTCGGCCAAGAAAGAGGTGGAGTGACAGTGTGTAGGATCGTTGTGATACAGCAGGACAGAGTCCTAACAAGGAAGTTAAAGCAGAAGAAACTATTTTCAAAAACTTGTTATAAATAAAATGAATAAATGTGTTACATTGTATGAAGTTTACTTTGAACTGGACATAACAATTAGACAAATAAAAAGACAATTTATTGAATAAACAGCGTATGCTTTATTTTTCATCATCATCATCATCATCGTCGTCGTCGTCGTCGTCGTCGTGACAATCATCATCGTCGTCTTCGTCGTCGTCATCGTCATCATCATCTTTAAGGATTAAACCAAGGATTGTTTGTTCCGGTCTCAGATAGGCAAAGATTAGAGCTGGTCGCTCCAGCGCTTCCTCGGACGTCCCACATCTCTCCCTCCCCTCGGCTTATAGTTCCATAGTTGTTTGGGGATGCGGCAGTCATCCATTCGGCAAAGATGTTGCCACCAGTTCAGACGATACTGGGCAATCCTGTCGAGTATACTAATAATAATCAGTTCCTGCCGTATATCTGTGTTTCGTCTATGATCATGGAGAGTATACCCTGCCACGTGCCAGAGAAATCTCATTTCAACCGCTTGGGTGCGACTGGCCTGGCCTTTCGTTAAAGTACAATTCTCAGAACCATGAAGAAGTGTGGGAAGGGCCATCGCATGTATAATTTTAAGCGTGTTCCTTTACTTGATGATTTAAGAGAACTTACGCAACCTATTCACAACCTCGTTGCTTGATAAGACACACTGTAGTCCAGGTATTCAAAATGGCTAACTTGTTCTAGGACAGTACCATCTGTAACAATTTTTGCCTGTACGAGATCAGTTCTACAAAAAGCCATCACCTTAGTCTCAAGTGTGGATATTTTCAATCCATAGTTTTGCAGACTCAATTTAAATGTTTTAACTTTCTTTATGTAATATTTTAAATACTAATAATTTGTTGGCTCCAAAAATATGTTAGCAAGGTGTTGATAATGAATTTCATAAGTGAAGATATTAATTATATGTAACGGGAAGAACACTAGTACGGTGTGTCTGAAATTCAAACTCTGGAGAGTCTTAGAGTACGCCCGACATACGGCCTCAATAATATATTGTGGCTATACAATTCACTACTCTGAGATTTCATGAAACTATTCCTATGCGGCGAGTATAACTGCGTCATTGTATAATTTAGAGAGCGGCCAGCCCAAGTCGGCGTTCCTTCCTTATAATGGAATGCAACCATTTCAATTGACTACAATTCTCTGCACAAGTATTCAGTGGGTAATTTGCACAATAGAGAATTAACTTATTTATAGTAGTGAAACTGCTATTAATCACATTAGAACGTTTTCAGATTTGTCTATTTAAATTACGGGTGTGTGGATAAAACTTAACTTAATTTTGATATTTATTTCCTTGTTCCGTAAGGAAATGGAAGTGTGATGATCGCAAAACAATCTTGTTCGAGATAAGGGCTGATTCTAATTATACTACTCTCAAAACATGAAAAATGTCATTTCCGAAAAGTGTCTGTGTGTAGAATTTTTTTTATGGCGTACGATAACTGCCGGAAATTCAGACAGAATCAAATAATGTTTTGCACGTGTAACCGATCTGTAGAGGACTCAAGGCCTATTGATTTTGGTGAAGATCGGTTAAATAGAAGGGGTAGTTTACCTGTAACGTTTTACGTTTTAACAAGAGGAAAGTACTTCATTTAGATAAATAAAGTATTTTGAAAAGAAGGTTACAATAATCCACTGTAGAAAGGTAGATAAAATATCTATAAATGAATAGGCTAGTTGAAGGAGGATGGGGTAATTTTCTGTAAATAAAAATGATAGTTGAAGAGGGAGGGGATAATTTTTTATTTGTGTACTATGTTATCGGCAACAAAGAAATAGTTTATATGGAAACATATTTCATTCCTATATATCAAACATAATATTCTATTTAAAGGTGGACATTTTTTTTACTTCCATATTCCTTAAGGAATGGAAGTATGGTGATGGCAAAAAAAATCGTGTTCGAGATTATTGCAGATTCTGATTGTACTACACTCAAAACATGAAAAAAGTCGTTTTCCGAAAAGTGTCTGTGTGTGTGTCTGTCTGTGTGTCTGTCTGTGTGTCTGTCTGTCTTTATGTAGATTTTTTTTCTATGGCAAACGATAACTGCCGCAAATTCAAACAGAATCAAATAATTTTTTGCATACAGCCCTGATTTGTAGAGTACTCACGACCTATTGTTTTTGGTGAAGATCGGTTGAGGGAAAGGGGTAGTTTACCAGCAACGGTTTTTTTTTATCAAGGGAAATTTTTTTCTTTTGGCAAACGATAACAGCCGCAAATTCAAACAGAATCAAAAGATTATTTGCATACAGCCCTAAATTGCAGAGTTCTCAAGATCTATTGTTTTTGGTGAAGATCGGTTAAGGGAAAGGGGTAGTTTACCTGCAACCTTTTACGTTTTGACAAGAGTAAAGTACTTGAAAATTTATTTAAACTTTTTGAAACAATGGTAATTGTTAAAAATAAAATAATTTTGTTGCCAGGCAATAAAATTATAATTTTTTCATTTTAATGTAATATAATATTTTTCATTTAATACAGCAATAAAAAGGCAGGTAACACACACACACACACACACACACACACACACACACACACACACACACACACACACACACACACACACACACACACACACACACACACACACACACACACACACACACACACACACACACACACACACACACACACACACACACACACACACACACACACACAATTCACGTTAATTCTGGCCTCACTCATGTTTATTTTCTTACATTTGCACGCTTTTTAAATGGAAAGTGCCGAAACCCACACCAACATAACGCGTGCAAGCCGAAAAAATGGACATCAATTTGCTTACTGGCGAAGCTAGTAGTTAATTAATGGGTAGGCAAAAATCTTATCTTAAATTTTTTTTAAGGAATCATTAAAAGGACGGTGGTTCAAATCGGACGCTGAGGTAGAGTTTGCTGTAACCGAATGGTTCCACAAACAGCCGTAAGAATTTGACTAGCAGGGAATCTACAGGTTAGCGCAACAGTGGAACTCATGTCTTAATGTTATTGGAGACTTCTTTTAAAATCGTTGAATAAAAAATGCTTTACAGCTCTATACGTGTTTCTATTGAACAATCCTTGTATTAGTCATACACAATAATACAACTGATTGAACTTCAAATTTTTAAACTTGATTAGTTTCTATATAAGTTAATATATATATGTTTAATGTTACAAATAATTCAAATAACAATCTTGATCATCTGTTAGTTCAGCGGAATAACAGTGACACTTTTAATAACCGCATAAAATAAACACTTAGAAACAACACAGGCGCTTTAACTTAACTGTTTGGACCACAGAAGTGAGGCCATGCCTCAACGCTCTATGTGTACAGCGCGGGATAATCCCCCCTCCCTACACTTCCCTAATCACACCACTACATTGCTTACATACGATGTATACAAAAAACGCTGAGGCAAGTTCAGGTTGCCTCATTCGCTTTAAACGAACTATGCCGAATCTCACCTGTCACCATCTAGCGGTCGCTCAATAAAGCACGTTTCGGTTTAATAAATTTGACAGTCGCAGTAACAATGTATAATCTTTACGTTATGTAGTTCATACGTATTTATAATTTTTATTCTACAGAATTTTTTAGGGTAGGCATTGCTCAATTGCCTCCATGTAACTTCGCCACTGATATATATGTGTACAACGTTATCGGCAACAAAGAAGTAGTTTTTGTTAAAATTCCTTCCCGGGATATTTGGCCGTAGTTCAATGTTTTCTACAAAACCAGACATTTCGGCAATGCCATCGACTTCCATCATCAGTGAAAATCGAGTGCGATAACGTGAGGTGGTATACGTTAGTGACCACAGTAGTGTGGTTAAGGCTGAAGCAGTAAGTAGAAAGAAGTAGTTTCTATGGTAATATTTCATTTCAAAAATGATTTTAAATATAAATCTTAGAATATGGAAGTCATGTGTGGTTCTCCATACAGATATTTTAGAAATTATCAAACAGAATTCAAGTAAAAGATTTTAAATATAAATCATCGAACATGGAAGTCATATGTGGTGCTTCATACCTATTTTACAGTCTTGCAACATCATTTTGAGTAAATATCAAAGTGTTTCTACGAATGTGCCCCAACTTCAAAGTACCGTTTAAAGTTGTGACGTTTAAAAATGTTCATCAAAATCAAAGACTAAATGTTGTTATCAAATGTTTTATCAGTAGTGTAACTCTTTCGGTTTCAGTAATTGTGCTGACTTTCAGGGTAAGTAAGACCTGCGTCTTCCAATTTAATAAGTAAAAGATAACTCGCATATTTTTAAATAATAATAAAATATAATAACAAAACTAAATCAACGATAACTTACTGGTTCAGGTAACGTTAATTTTCTTCTTCTTGTTCCCCAACAAGGATTAGTCCTTGGACCTGTTCCGGCTTTATAGGATTTATTTCCAGCTGTTCTTTGGTCTCCGTACGCTTCTTCTTCCAGCTAGTTTGTATCTTCTTGCTGCTTTGGTAGTCTTCGATCATCCATACGCTCTAGATGGTCCTTTAAATTTTTTCTGTACATCTTAGGGGATCCAAGAGGATGGACGTGACTCAAGACCTGATGAAGATGGTCTCTCAACCTCTCCATCTCAACTCCACTCTCTCCTACTCGTTGGTGTACCCTGTTAAGATAAGCAACCCGTTCCATGATTGTGGTAATCGATTCCTTTGGAGGAATGGGTCGACGAGCAAACGAGAGATTGGGGTTCCGGCAGAATTGCGTCTACCAGGATGGTGTCTGTTGGCAGCAGGTTAGACACCTAATGTGGCAGCGGAGTGCGGTGGCACATACAAAGCTGACTTAGAAGGCTTACTGCGTGGGTAAATAGGCTTCATAAGCCATGGCGAAGGCAACCTGTCTAAGGGAAGGAGACCCTGAAATGAAAACCCCGGTCCTCCAAGTTGGGGTTATACAATGGGTTGGTATTCCATCTATGTAAAAAATTACAGTACTCATAAGTTTATTAGAAAAACCCTGGACGGATAACGTTAATTTGCAACAGAATTACTTTCGTGGCGTATAGTTACGTATTGTTTATGTTTACAGCGTTTGCGAGACAGTGTGGCAAATTGATGATACTGTACGCAACATACGTTAGTGAGCTACGTTCACAAAGCCTTATAATGTATTGTATATACACTGCTTATCAGGCTTTCCGCACGCATACTTCCAATTTACTCTGATTTTGCTTGTTGTCTGCTTAGAATAACAAACATTTGATAACTAGTGTTGTGTTGAAAGGAAAATAATATTTTGTATATAAAAACTTTAATGTAAAATATAAATATCACTATAGTAGGCCTACTGACGACTCGGAACACTAAGTTTTTTATAAGTAAAAACGTAAAGTTTTACCTTACAGCCTAAACCGGCTTTCACCTATAGAAGGCTTCATCAGAGGCTGTCGTAGGTAGAGCTGTTCGTCTTGTTGTTGGCGACGAGATAGTTTTTCGAAAGATCAAAGCTGTGTGTGTGTGTGTGTGTGTGTGTGTGTGGTGAGATGTGTTCGAATAATGCGTGCGATTTGAATTGTGTCTGTTCGTTTAGGATGTCGTTTTTATTTGTTTTTGTGTGTTTGTATATTTCTAATTGTTCTAGAGTGTCTAGTTTTCGGCCTTTTGTGTGTACGTGTAGTATGTTCATGTTATTGTCGATGTTTTTATATGTGTGGTTTGCTTCAATAAGGTGGTTTGCAAAGGTAGATTCTGTAGTGGTGTGGAGTGCTTTTGTGTGTTCAATGTATCTCTGTTTGAAGCTACGTCCTGTCTGGCCTATGTAGAATTTATTGCAATTTGAACAATTTAGCTTATATACACCGGGTAGATCGAATTTTTTTTGTGCTTTGGGCATGCGTTTTGATAGTGTGTGTTCTGTTTTGTTAGTGGTTTTGTAAGCGATTCTGTATCCTGCTTTTTTGAATTTGTGGGCAATTTTTTCTGTTTGTTTGTTGATGTATGTTAGTGTTATGAATTTGTTGTTTTCTGTCTTTGTCTGTTGTTTGTTTTGTGTTTTGTGTAGGAGTTTACTGACTATTGTTCTGTCATAACCGTTAGATTCTGCTAGATATTTTATCGTGTTTAGTTCGTCTTTGTAGTCTATTTCATCTAAGGGGATGTTGTTAAGTCTATGTATCATGGTTCTAAAAGCAGCTAGTTTGTGTTGTATTGGGTGATTGGAGGTGTTGTTGTGTATTAGTGTGTCAGTTGTAGTTGGTTTTCTGTATATACTGAATTTGTGCCTGTGTACAAGACGAACAGCGCTACCTACGACAGCCTCTGATGAAGCCTTCTATAGGTGAAAGCCGGTTTAGGCTGTAAGGTAAAACTTTACGTTTTTACTTATAAAAAACTTAGTGTTCCGAGTCGTCAATACTATAGTGATATTTATTTAAGTAACGGACACGTCATGGACAACGAAATCCAAGAAGTAAAATATAATGTTTTAGAAGAATACGGAATCTTTATTCTTCGTATCGAAATTGTTACAAAATTATTGCCATTGAGAAGAAAGTATAAATCCAGTGAAGGATAGAATAAATCCAGAAAAACGCGTAGAATAACTCCAGATTACTCAAGAAGACATTGAAGTATACTTGCCACTCAAAAAGAAATTAAAAATTACCCAAGGTTTTCAGGAAAACCCAAAAAGAAGACGGGTGTTATCTCGATTGACGAAAGGAGGGAGAGACATTGATCGAGAATGAAGGAGATGTAGGAGAGAAGGAAGAGAGGGAGAAAAATGGAGGAACCAGTTGAAGCAAATGTAGCCACAGTGGCTCATACGGAAAAACAAACGAATAAAATAAATGCATGCACAGAGACATAATATTGCAAAGAAAATATAGTAATATTACAAAATTGAACAAAATTTTGTAAACAATAAATTGATTATTACGAATTGACACCAAACACGCTGCAATAAATTATTTTTAAGGTTTTTGTAAACATAACATTTTGTTGAAGTGTTAATTTAAATTACACATACTGTTAGTTAAAAATAACCATTTAACACAAAATGAATCTACAGCACAAATTAACCATAAACTCTCTAGTCGGATTCTCTCCATCGTAATATCTTTCACTTGTTCCAATTCCTAGAATCTGGGACCATCCTCAGAAACTATGAGTGTCGTTGAAAGACCCACTCATAGCTTCCGAGGACAATAGTAGATTCTGTAAATCGAAACTTTAAGTGTAAAATATAAAAATGGAAGTAGTCTAAGTATATACTACCTGATAGAAAACGGGTTAGGATTTTTAAAGAACGCAAATTAATTTAAGCAGATTGTCAGAAACTCAATTGCAGATTCTCTCTCTCTCTCTCTCTCTCTCTCTCTCTCTCTCTCTCTCTCTCTCTCTCTCTCTCTCTCTCTCTCTCTCTCTCTCTCTCTCTCTCTCTCTCTCTCTCTCTCTCTCTCTCTCTCTCTCTCTCTCTATTTTGTACTCAATTGCTTTGCAGTAAAAACTGCAATTTGTAAAACAATGTTTTTGTAGTCTCCTGCTGTAAACATGGGCAATTTTAGGAGGCTACATCGAATAGTACACGCAATAATGAAAAACATTTGAGGAAAAAGCTATTTGTTCATCGGTGTTCCTTGATGTCAGCCTAGCATTCGATCAACTTTGGCATCGAGAATTACTATATAAACTCAAAAGACGCTTGTCTGACCCATTTTTACCACATTAAAATCATATTTAGAAGAAAGACACTTTCGAGTACGCTACGAAAATGTAACTACTAGTTTGTTCCCAATAAGAGCAGAAGTTCCCCAGGGAAGTGGTTTGGGTCCCGTTCTGTATCTAATTTATACGGAAGATCTACCAACTAGTAGCGATGTGATTACTGTTACGTACGCTGATGATATTGCAATCTTTGCTGTAAACAAATGTCCGCTGGAAGCAACTATTTTACTACAGAATTCGCTACATGAAACTGAAAAATGGGCAAAGAAGTGTAGAATACAATTAAATGAAACGAAATCAGCACACATCACCTTCACAAAATGCCACGGGACAACATCAATTATGGGCCGACTCTGTAAAATACTTGGCTATACACCTAGACAGAAACTGACTTGGCGCAACCACATTTGGATTAAGAGAAAACAACTGGACACCAAGTTTTTGCAAGCATTATTGGCTCCTGTGCAGAAAATTATTACTATCAATGCTGTTGGTGTACAACACTGTCTTCAAGCCTGTGTGGACATACGGCTTACAGCTTTGTGGAACTGTATCTATATCCAATATCGTAATAATGGAAAGGTTTCAGACCAAGGTGTTGTGTGCCATAACCAACGCGCCGTGGTTAATCAGCAAGAAAAACATCTATAGAGACCTGGATTTTCCCTCAGTCAGTGAAACCATTGCTGTCAGTGAAACGGCTTGAAAAGACAAAAATCCTTTAGCCATAAGTCTACTGGACAACAGCCTGCAGACAAAACCTTTAAAGTTAACATTTCCGCTGGACTTACTTAGACCTTAACACTCTAAATATATTGTACATAATAGTATGTTACGTTTAAATACTCATACAGACAACTAGTGAATGGACTAGTTCTCTTCATGCCATGTATTCTGTGAACAATTATGCTTATTGTTATGTATTACCAGATTGCTTAAATAAACGTAACAAATTAATTAGGAGGAGTGAAGTGAATCATCGCTTCGTTTAGAAGCACGAAAGTTTTCTGAGGCCGTTAAAAATACTGTTATTTAATTTTTCTACAAATTTCTTAACAGATAGAGAACTTACAAAATTTTTAAGTAAAGAAAAATTACGTATATTTTGTTGATATTGAGTGAAGTAAAGCAAATACATGGTTATAACAACACACGCTGTATAACACAGGCAGTAATGGAAAGTTCAAATTGTATTATGCTTTAAAGTTTATGTATTATATTATATTTTTTGTTGTTCATAAAATTTAGTAGTGCACTTTATTACGTTCATCATCACATATTGTTTAATAAATCTCACTTGTATATGCGTTCATCTTTCTGATGTAATGTTTGTTTATTGAAAGTGCAAAATTATTTAATTTAACTGTAAAAGTTTGGTTACGTTTTACTAGTTAAACCAGGTGGATCAGGTTACGGGATATTTGATTCACTTCAAAATCTTAACCGACATCATGAAGAACCACACTGGTTTTTACAACCGTTTTAACTACTCTATTTTCAATAATTGATAGCTAATGAGGTTTGGCGGAGTATTTAGGCTCAACAGGAAGAAAATGTTTCTTGCATTTAAAAAATAGTGTTATTAATTTGTAATGTAAAACAATTGTTCTTTGTCTGTAAAGTGTTTCAAGTGAAAAGGTCCCAACACCAAAGCAGCCATGTGGGTCACCTATCCAGGTGGCTGTACTCATGCATGTAACGCTTGACTTCACAATATAGGCTAAATGACCTTCCTGTTTGGCTTATATAGTGACAACAATGACAATCGTTCCATGTAATCCTGTATATATCTAGGTTTTCATTAAAGGATTATAATTTGTGATCTATGTGTTTCTTATATAATATTATTTGTACAAAAAGTTACAGTTATGTTCACGTTTTTAAATTAATTAACTAAAATTTTGGGGTTAATGGAAACGATACGTACGTTGTCTGACGATGATGCGATCCTTCCGAAACGCGTCACATGGCTATTAGAATTCAGAAGACGGAACTAAAGTTAGGTAATATAATAATAAATTAATTATGGCTTGGATAATTTATACATAAATTTTAAGAAGAATTAATGTCGGAAGAGAAAAACAGTAATTTGTAATTTTATGACGATCATAATTTGTAGAATCTAAGCTACGGATTCAAACTCAAATAAATATTTAAACAGAACATTAAGAATTCTGTAGAAAGTTGGGGACGGCCTTGAATTTAAGAAACGCGCTTAATGAAATCCAGTTTTAAATATTCATCAAAACGTAGAGGGCAGAGGCTGCTGTAGGCTAATGACGACACAGAGATCATAGTGGCAGTATATTACAAGAATATGTAACAGATGGATTACATACTAAAAGAAAACGAATTTTGTTACGTATTATATAGCACATTTGTTTTATATAATGTAACATTAATATAATAGATTTAATAATATAATTAACATTTGTAGTAGACAAACTTTGTAGTGATTTAAAAATGCAGACAATAATAAAACAAAGTAAGTAAAATGATTTATTCCCGTCTAATTTTAAAATTAGACATGTGACTGTTGTCTGTTAGAAGATTAGAGATTAGAACAAACAAACAGTTAAGAGGTGGTAAACAGATTAAAGTAAAGAACGACCATTTTCGTTCCGTAGCATTTTTGTTTCGTATTACGGTATCGATTAGACAAGTTAAAAAGTGTGCTGGATATAAGTCACGTTTGCAGACCGCCGAGTGTTTAACGACATTCCAAACATTCAAAAGAAATGGACAGAGAAATGTTCTGCATTACAAGTAGGGAAGGCAAGTATTAAAGGAATTTCCTTTATCACTAGACTCTTTCCATAAATTATCACTTATCCTTTCCGGTCACAACAGTTTTATCTCCAGGAAAATATTTTAAGTAGATATTGAAAGAGATATTCATTTATTAACATTGTACCTATAAGATTGTATACAATTATTAAAAGTTTGTTCGATTGTCTGAACCTGCTCGTACATAAAAAATATATAACTACTATTTGTTCTTATCTATTTTTTCTTAAAAGTAATTCTTTATGGTTTGAATTTTTTGCAATAATTTAAATTGACATACATTTCATTACCTAAACGTAATTGTTTCCAATGTATGCTTTATATTACGGTATGTGCACCTCAGGTATACTGCAAAAATTAACAGCATCCTTAGAGGTTTAAGGATTACCCTTAGAGGTTTAAATGTTTCATTACACGTAGTAATGAATAATGGATTCGTATTACGGTTGTTGTGAAGTTTGTTCACTTAATCATTTATACTTTAGGTTATACAATCTTTGTTTTCACTATTTGTATTATTACTATTATTATATTTCTATTATACTATTAATATTCTTATAGGCCTATTGATATATTATTATTATTGTTGTTATTATTATCATTGGTATTATTATTATTATTATCCTTATTATTGTTATTGTTGTAAGTCTGAATCAGGTAAAGAGGCGAGTGGGCTTGAAGAACACAGCCTGGATCTTGCCACCGATAAGACCGAAATAGTAGGCTACTACTCACCCGGCGACGGGTTCCCACTGTCATACCGCTGCAAGTGGGAGCTGAGACAGCATTTACAAAGAATGCTGTGAAATAAATAGAGGTGAGACTAGACGCAAAGCTCTCCTATTGGGGTCAAATAAAGTATGCAGCTGATAAGGCGGCAAACGTTACAACGAAGCTGAGCAGCCTTAAGGTCAACGTAGTAGGTTCCACTGCAAGCAAGAGGCGATTGTTGATGGTGGTCACAGAATTCATCCTTCTGTACGGTTGCAAAATCTGGGCCGATGCACCAAAGATGGAAAAGTAAAAAAAACGTATGGCATCGGTACAGAGATGAGGAGCCCTCAGAGTAGCATCCTTTTACCGGATAGTGCCAGAGCCAGTAGTCATGGTGATAACGGGAGTGATTCCCATAGACCTGTTGGCTCTAGAGTGGAAGCATTTATTCAAAAGGAAAGAGAAAATTGGAAGAGATGCCGCAAAGCATGAAAGCAGGAAACTCACTCTTCGGCACTGGCAAGATCATTGGGATAGAGAGGATAGAGGAAGATGGACCGCAAGGCTCACACCAAACTTGAAGGAATGGATCGACCGTCAACACGGTGAGGTC
The DNA here is from genome assembly GCA_034769895.1 of Magicicada septendecula. Lineage (NCBI taxonomy): Eukaryota > Metazoa > Arthropoda > Insecta > Hemiptera > Cicadidae > Magicicada > Magicicada septendecula. The sequence goes on along the minus strand of CM068374.1, from coordinate 36,075,202 downwards.
AACTACCATCTGAGCCAGTTTTTAATGCCTACCTCCACAGAATGGGAAAGGTGCAAAGCCCAGCATGCCAATACGGAGACTCTTCCCATGAAGATGCATCGCACACGTTTTGCAAGTGCTGCAGATCCGCAAGACAGAGGATGATACTGGAAATGGAGCTCGAGGAGTTCACGCCCGAGAGCGTAGTTGCGCTTATGCTTCGTGATAAGGCAGAATGGGACCGCATCAATGCATTTATTCAGTGGGTCCTACTATGAAAAAAGACAGCCCAACTTGCACCCAACGGGCCGTAGAAGATGAGGAACAACTAGAAGGAACCTGACAAGGGCGCAATAGGCTCCATCCTGAAGTAATGCGCTAAGTGGTTCCAGGATGGATATGAATTAGAGGGTGAGAGTCCACACACCAGAGGAAGCACAAGCCTCCTCTGACGGTGCATAAAGCATTTTCCCCCTCTATAAAAAAAGATTATTATTGTTGTCGTTGTTGTTGTTGTAATGTTGTAGATGGTACTGATCTGAAGCACGGAAGCATTTTCTAATACCTCCTCTGTAATGTGTCTTTTATTACAAACAATGACGTAATCAATAAACTGCATAAGTTTAAACAGGTGTGCAGGACCTAAAGGAGAACTCAAAATCAAAAAGTGATAAAAGGAATATGCCCAAAGTCCACACTTCTCTATGAATCAGAGAATTGGTTGTTTATCGAAAGTCAAGGCCAGTCGTATTCAAGCAGCCGAAATGAGATTATCTGGCGGAATCTTCAAGATCACAAAAGTAATGTCGTTGTTTCTCAAAATAACATTTCACAGGACACGAGTGAGGATATATTTTTCAAGATCGTACAAGAAATGCACTGAACATCATACGGCACACGTGTACGGCAGGAAGTGAACATCACAAGTACAGTCGATAAGATTGCCCGATAGCGGCTAAAATTGATTTAACATCTTAGTCGAATGGATGATTTCCGCATCACCAAACAATTCGGCTATTGAATTGTAAGCCAGAAAGACGGAGTGGTGTAGGACTTCCAAAACGCGCTGGAGTGTCCAGCTCTGGTCTACAACTTCTTGGGACTGAAATAAGTCAATTTTAAAATAATCTTTGCTGGAAGTAATGATTAAAATACATAAAAATAGAAACATTAAAAATCATTATGTAACCATATAAAACAGCTGATTGGGTCAACAAAAAGTACTACAATCAGAATACAAATCGATTATTATTTGTAAATATAAATTTCAAACGGCTGACAATACCTGTTTTTGATAATGTGTAGTTTCATATATAGCTTGATAATGACGTAAGATGGACAACGTTTTTATTTTGTGTATATATTGTTTTGGGGAGAGGGAAGCCTGTGGCGATAAAAATATCAACATAAATAATTTTCACTAAACAAAAATTTAAGTAAACAAGTACGAGCTGATGCTTGCTGTATTGTAAACATCAGAGGTTTATTAAACATTAAATTTTGTATGAAGAAAAGATTATTTCTACTGAACAAAGAAACTGGTAAATAAAGTGTGGTTGTAAATTTTGTTTACACCTTATTTAATCCTTATAATTTCTCTTGTGTTGTACAGATAATTCTCTTTACTTCTGCGCCACCTTAAAAAACAACACAATGTTAAAGAAAAACAAAGTGAATTATTCATAAATAGCTTACTAGAAATACTTTATCGACCGTCTGAATTGAGTTCATGTGAGGTCAATTGGGTCTTTACTCAGTCGTAACTTGCCTTGCATCTAATCAAATAAAATCTTCTTTTACGCTTTTATTATAAAATTTATAGTTTTAAAAGATGTTAATTGTGTTTTTATAAAAAAGTAAACGTTATTTAAATTAACTGTAGTATATACTATGCATTTGAAACAAAAAAAAAAACGGCTCAATATAACGTACCAATTGTAAATATAAATTTTTTTCATTCGGTGTCCAAACGTCTTCTATGGCTCATTAGACATCTTATGTCCTCTATCCATGTTTTCTTAGGTCTTCCCTTCTTTCTGTGCTCTCTAGGTATCCATCTTTGGTAGTCGGTCTTGTTTCATTCTTTGTGCGTGTCCGTACCAGATTAGATGTTTTTCTTCAGTGCAGTCGATGATTGTCTCTTTTACGCCACTTCTTATTCAATCTAGCTTTAAAATTCTAACAGCTTGTCTTAAAGCATCTATTTGTGTAGCTTTTAAGCTTCCTTTTACCTGTTCTTATATTCTCCATGTTTCGGATTAGTACATCACTTTTAGTCATACTATTGTATATTCTTTTCGTCCTTTCTTTTCTAACTTCTGTGCTCCATAGAATCCGATTGAATTATCTAATTATTTGTTTTGCTTTATTTATTCTTGATTTTATTTCAATATGATCTGTTTCTTTTTCATTAAAGTTTATTTCTAAGTATTTGTAGTTGTTGGTTTTTATTTATACGTTAGTTGTTGTCTAAGATTAAATTTGTTATTTCTTCTCCGACACACAGATTCTGCGTTTTTTGCTATGTTAATAAGTAATACTCATTTTTAATGTTCTTCCTTCAATTTGCGATAAATATACATTCAATAGATAAAACAACCCCACATAATGATACAACGCACTTTCAATTACGGATGCAGTTACGCTAAGCCAATGGCGCAATATGGGGTGGAGGAGTCAGATTTGCTTCTGTGGTGAGGGAGAAGCATGAAATTGACTTCTGAGAGGAGAGGAGACTCACTTGAATGTTGGTGTCATCATTTTCATAAGTAAAAATGAGAAAGTTGAGGATTTTCTCATATAATTTTATAAATTCAAACTCTTTTTGCTACAGTCTATTTCTTGATGTGTATAATATATTTAATATTTATAATATCTTTACTTCAAGATATTTTTTCCTTATCTGAAACATGTTTCGGTACACTTCGTGTTCCCGTCCTTAGCCTTCTTAATTTTGAATCTTGTGTTTTGGTTGGTTGTTGTTATGGTATCCTGTTGGTTTTGGTATTTTAAATTGTTATTATTGGTTGTGATTGTGGTGTATATATTAGTTTTTTGTGTGTTTTCGATGTTAAGTGTTTTGAAAATAGTGTCATGTTTTGTAGGTACTGCTTTGTATTTGTTCAGGTATTAGTCTGTTTTGTGTTGATGCATTAAACATTAATTACGCATGCGCCAGAAATCGAAGACAAAGCCTACAAATTGACCTTAATCTTTCTAGCACACACAAACTCCTACTTACTGGGTTTTCAATGAGAATTAAGTACTCCACAAGATTCAATGTTAAGAAGGCTGAGGTTGGGAACACTAAGTATCCCGAAACATGTTCCAAATAAGGAAAACACATCTTGAGGTAAAGATATTTTAAATATTAAATTTTATAAATACACTTTACAGATTCTTTGTGTCTTCACGTTTTTGAGTAAATTAATATAAAATGAATTTGAAATATATATATATATATATATATAACCCTGTGTTTCAATTGTGTTCAAACTCCATTAACTGTTATCCAAATTTAAGATACAATACATAACGCGCCCGCGCGCCCGCGCGCGCGCACGCACACACACACACACACACTTCCATAATACAGGTTACCAGTATACAGTCTTACGAATACTTGAGGCAGTTGTATGCTAACAAATAAATATTTCCAAACGTTTGCTTTATGAGTTCGTATTTTATTAGTAACTATATATTTGACGAGTTACTGTTCGAGAAGTCAATATCACATACTTACACACATATTCAAATGAAATATAACCGCGTTGGTGGTACATTAAACTTGCGTCAGACAAAACTCAAGATTAGAGTAAAAAATAAAACACTTAAGTTTAAGTCATCTGTAAATAAATACATAAAGGAAAAGGAAACCTCGCACTTGCATGTAAACAGTCAACGCTCATATTTGTAACAGTAACAGTATAAACGAAGGATATGATTACACTGTAACACACAAATTAACTTCACATGTACGTCAGAGTGCATTGTATACAGTTAACTGAGTATAACGCCATTGTTAGCTCCTTTAAGGAGGATGTCTACAGAAGCACTGCCAGTTTGATATCATATACGTACCAGGATTGCGTCACATGACATTAAACTACATTACATTTATTATCTACGATGCGCAGTTTTAGTTACATTCCTGCACAATGTAAAGAGATAACAAAGGCTGTAAATCATATATACTATATAATTAACCTAGAAATTGGGTTCATTGTTATGCACGGCTACATGCATGCTATATTTGTTTCATTATAATTACTCTCTGTTTACTTTATAATGTACGCTACTGCTATTGTTAAACCAGGAGACAATGAAATATGCACCTCATTATAAATCTCATCCCTTGATACGATCAATGTACAAAATATATTTAAGTTTCAGTAACAAATATTAACAAATTTTAATTTGACAAATAAGTTTGACAATTCTGCTCTCTGCTCATATTGCCCTGTTGGAAAAATGAGCAACTCAAAATAAATTAATGAAACACGACAATTTGTTAAAAAACACATGTTTTTTTGTAAAATGCTCTAATAATTACCAAAAGCATATAAAAATATAAAAATTCATTATTTAACTTAAAAATTAGGCGTAAAGCAAAAACGTTTGTAATACAAGAAAGGTGTAAATATTTAACAAGAGTTCGTACAGCACTTAAACATTCTTCAAAAAATTACAATTAATTTGAAACGTTCAAAAGTAAATTATCAGTTAATAATTGTGTTACAATAAAACTCAAGCATAATCTAATTTTTTTTTATTTTAGTTGAAGATAAATATAAAATTATGCACAATAATCACAACAAAACCACCATAAACATAATCAACTCACAGCTTGTTGAACCAATGTCTTTACTCTGCACGCTGCAACCACTTTCCCTACTGTTATCTTCATTGAATATGACCATTGAAAAGTTATGTGGCATTCTTATTCTCTATTTATTGGTAGTCTATTATTACAGCTACTTTCAAGTATGCCTGTTGACCAAAATTTGCTATCGTTTTAATTGGAGATCGTTAAGTAACGGAACCCTTTTCTTAATCGAAATATTTTCCGTCTTCAACAAGAATTGTGTAGGTGATCAGCCTTATTAATAACAACATACATTCCTTATAAGCACTACTTTGTTAAAACGCTAGGTATTAGTCAATAATTTCCTACTCCAATACAAGACTAACCGACTTCTTTAAGGCTGGATATCAATCATTTAGCAGTTGACAAGCGTTTAGAATTTTTCATCATTATTTCCCGCAGTGTCTGCTGAAGTAGCCCGTCCTTGCATATTACGCCTATAAGTATTCAACACACTACACCTTTAGATTGTGATATAGGTATTGCTTGTCGATCAAATGTAAGATAAGGTTAGGTCACTATAAGTAATGATCTATCTATCTGTCTATATAGCTATCTATCTATATATTTCCTTCTTTTTTTTTACACGAACAGGCCTGCCGTGGACCACGCGAATATCATTTCCTTTTCTTCTTCTGCCAGAAGGCCCTCATTCGCACAATATGCGCCGCCTTCCTTTCCACTGTCCACCCCTTTCTCGTCTTCTTCTCACCGCAGAGAACCTCAAAATTTTGAATTTTGTTTCTCTATGTATATCTATCCACACGCCCGTTCAAACAGATACCCAGTTTCATCATTTCCTCATTGAGTTGTTTTTTGTATCCGTTCAGACTGGAAAGTTGCCAAATATAGTTAAAAACTTATTTATTTAATCTGGACCGATCCTTCCAAACCAAATGTCCAAGGAATCTCAGTCTTTTCCTTCGGAAAGCCGTTTCCAGATCTTCCAGATCCCTGTACAGCTCTTCTTTGGGTCTATTCCTGTACCCGCCTTCCGTTTCCTTGGGACCACAAATTTTTCGAAGAATTCTTTGTTCAATTTTAAGAAAAGGTTCCAAATTTTAAAAGCACATTGTTTTCACTCCATACATGATCACCGGCCTGATCACAGTGCTATAATGGCAGACTTTCGCACTTCTGGAAAGGTCCCTTCTTTCCGTGCAGTTCCCGGGTTAGAGTAAAAGCCTTTGCTAATTTGAGTTCCATTATCGTAAAGGATTCATTGTCGGAGGCATTTCGGCATACGGTTTTCTCAAGATATTGTTTTCATTTGTTATTCATTAGTGTGCATTTTTGGGGGGCAGTCGTCACTAACATTCACAACATCCAACATAAGTTCGTCATAGTCCAATATGGCTCCGTACATCGTTACAGTAATATTTTTTGTATGTAAACGTATTTTGTTATTGCGTTACTTTAGAATAAAAACGTTTACCAATCAGTTTCTATTGCATTGTTTTGTGCGTATAGTCTCATTTTTATTTTTGCGCCACAATGTTATATTATTCATCATAAATATCGACTATCAATATATCGTGAGAATGGACTGCTGGGAATGCAGGCTGGTGCTGTTGGCTATTGTTTGTTTGTTTGTATAAAATTTAACCTCATGACCTGCGTACAGAATTTAATGTATTTGGTTTGCCATTATATGTCGGCCTTTGTGGACAAATGTTTTTGAAACCGAGTACGGTAAGCATTGATGAAATTCCAGATGCGGTATGTTTGTGCCAAAATGCTACTTAAACATGAATCGGCATACTGCATTGTTGCGCGTTACAATATTTCAACGTTTACTATTTTTACAATGTAGGCCTAATACATATTGTTACGACTGTCTCACTGACCGCCGTGTGGTACAGTGAAAAACAAAATACAAGAGACCAGTTACAACACTAATCTCCAGCTTTAATTAATCACAAATACAGTGTATAATCAACTCGTACTACAATTCCAGTTATATTTATACATACGCAATAATAATGTCAACAATAAAGAATTCCGCACTAATTATAACACACTACCACTTGATATCACTTGACAAATTGCCCAACAAAAACTGAACTCTAAGCGGCACCTGTCGTTGTTTAAATATATAGCACAAGTGTTCCAGAATAATCCATAATACGCGTCAACACTACTAGAAAACACTAGAGCGGCACAGTTGTACGCAAAGGGGTTAGGTTACCGGGTTTGAACACGCCCCTTGAACGTTTAACCACTTTTTTTAATATTATATAAAATAAAAATAAAAATTTACATATTTATATTTGAGTATCTTTTTAAAAATTCCATAATCGTTTTCTCTCCTCTAATTTCTCACTGTCAGAGTAACAAAATCTATCGACATAAGGTACAGTCAGCCCTCCCCTTCTTCTATAATATAATCCCTGTGCTTGATGATGCGGTACGTACAGTACATCATAATGGCATGTGGCACTGCTACAAGCATTTTTATTATACAAAATGAAACAGATGTTAAAATTTGTTAAAAAATTTTAGCCTAAGGCTGTGAAAAAAATACGTTTCGAAGATTTTATTAAGGTATTTATGAATATGTTCTATTCGAACATAGTATAATAAATATACCGTGACATGATATAATAATAATAATAATAATAATAATAATAATAATAATAATAATAATACACAAAATTTAAAATACCGATAATGTCAATTGTAAACAATTTTAATAATGACCCCTCCCCCTTAACAAAATTCTGCGTACGCCACTGCTAGAGCGTAATTGATTGCGGCCTTGAACACACTGCGTGACCGGTGAAGTCTGGAACAGCCTCGGTGGTTGACGCATGTTAAGTGTCACGTAATTGTGTTTCTCCTCAAAATAGCAATACGTACGCACACAAACATTACAGCTGGGCTCTGCTGGGATAGCCGATAAACGGGTAGAACTTTATGTAACGGGGTAACAATAAGTTATCGTACAGTTAGTAAGATCTACGCTTTTAAGAAGTGATAGCGGCAACTGCAGTAGCTCTAAACAACCTAACCTTTTACTTTTAAATCAGGTATCATTGTTACACGTACAATCAATGTGTAACAACACTTGAAAGCCAAGAAAATCTTAAATACATAGTGCATCACATAAAAGGATTGAGATAATAGTCGTTATTTGACGTCGCTCGATAAAATTGAACATTGTAATTTAGGACATTGACAACTGCTGAATCACTTCTGTACACTTGCGTAGAAATAAGCAACACATTCAACAAAAGTAATTAAATTAATCAATTTTTTCTATACCTTACTCCGAGGTTGCTTTGGGTACAACAATTGTTATAAAGTTTTACATGAACAGGTTACTGGCCTGTTGCACAACCCCCCACCAGGAAGATCAGAGACTCTGCTGTCAAGGTTACCGTAACTTAGCCAACAGGCGTCTGTTTTGGAGCGCAGGAGATTCGCTCTCACTCTGCTCTTCCTGAGATAGGATTTGATGGCTTTGTATCAGTTATTCTGGTACTGAACGTTTCTTAGTATTTACAGTGTCCACCTATCGGCATCAGTGAGCAGTCTAAGATTCTAAACCACCCTAAATTAAAAAATTAGAACTGGAAAAGGAAGTCACCCTTGATTACTCTAATAGCGTCGGGGTGAAAAAAGATCAAGAGGCAGTCAAGAGAGACTAGACGGGAAAGACTGAAGGAAGGGATCTCATCCAAGGTAAGTTGAAGCAAAATGAAAATCCAGCTAAGGCACATCGAGATTCCTAACACCGTGTCCACAAGATGTGAACTCCTGACAAAATATAAATAAATTTAGGAATTTTTGTGGTACAAGTCATAGAAATAAAACGAGACACACTACAGGGATTAAATTTTATAAGACAAATGCAATACCCACGTGTTTCATTTGAGTACCCCTTTTCATTTGCGAGTTACATCCGACAGTGCGTTACTTATCAGCCGCCCCTCCTAACAATATTTAAAGTGTGTTCGTAAAAATATATAACTAAAACACACCATGCGCACACTGTAAATATCTTTATAACAGCGTTGATTTTGTCGAGGAGTTGTTGAATTTAAAACATCTTTTTTTTAGGTATACACTTTTATAGTTTTATTTTCCTTTTTGATTTTCAATCTCAGCAAGAGGTATTCTAACTCCCTATATCTACATCCGAAATGTTTAATTTTTTAAATATCAAGCAAATGATTATAAGACTTAGTACGGCTTTTAAATAATAATAAAATAATTATAAATGAATTGAGAATACTGTAAAAAAAATAATTGTCAACTGAGATGACACGAATGTAAAGAAATATATTTTTCATAGAAACTATTATGCAGAAATTGATACCCTTGAGTATCATAGAACACAATGTCAAACAATCTTTATTGGTCATAATATAAAATCAGTTTTTAAAAACCAAAATAATGTAAACTTGGGTAACATTAAAAATCAATTAGAATACTTATAATAATACTGAAAATAAAATAAATTCTTATAGGAAAGCGTCTTTTCAATTTAATGAATGTAATTATAACGGTAATATATTTTTTTGTCACTGTAATTACAGATTTAAATCTTATTAAAACGTAAATGTTTATAACGTGATACATAGTCTCTTACAAACAAGCGCGCACACGAACTCAACACTACTTTTTCATAAGCAAACACTGTCCAAAGATAAAGTACATTCAAATGGAAGGTTAACATTTAGTTTGCTGTACACATTACTTCTAAAGGTGCGAGTTACACATCCACCTATTCTGATTTCTCGGAAACTGTGTGCACTCTGCATGTTGATACTAGACGTCCACATAAGCAACTCAAACAATACAAAACCCTACACGGAAACTGATAATTTATCACACCTACTCAGCTCAGAATAGGGATTTTCCCAGCAACAGCGTAACTAAACAAAACTCAAATAACTTTAGTCTATGCAAGGAGGAGAAAATTCAACTACGTTTTATAATTATTAGTTTTACCTACAGAGTAATTTATTTTTTCTGGTAGCAAACAACGTTTGCTTAAAATAAAGACAACTTGAACTGATTTCCCACAGTGTGGCAACTTTGTAAAACGAAAATATATCGCTTGAAAACAATTAGATTACAGTAACTTTTTAGCATCACTTGATTTGACTGGGTCATAGTTTTTGTAACTAATTTCTCTGCCAATCGTCACAAAATAGAGCTAAAATTAATGTACATCCTTACACAACGCAAATATTTGTCTACATTCGAGTCAATTAAAAAAAAAACAATTAACAGTTTAGAAGAAGATTATGTAAATGAAAGATGGGCTACAGTTTAGAAAAGATGGCTTGTGGGAATCAGGGCTAACGGTTTCAGTTACCATGAAAATATTTTTGGTGGAAACTTCAGAAGATGAAATGTGTTCTACACGAACCAGTAACAATATATTGTTACTACGGTCTACTGGTCGTCGTATGTTACAGTGGAAAACAAAATACAAGCCACCAAAATTAAGTCACTAATCACCAGTTTTAATTATCACAATTAAACAGTTTGTAATCAACAAGCTAGTCTTTTATAACAAATCAAATAAAAACTGTTCACACGCATTGATAATTTCAACTAATATAGTCTCGCACAATTATAAAACACTTAACACTTCGCCACAATGCTACGAACCGCACTGGAATAAATCGCAACTCAAACTGAACTAAACGCCGCTGATGCCTATATTTATACCCCGCTGAAATTCCAGAATCATCCCTACTACGCATCAGCGCTACTAGAAAACACCAGAACGTAATTGAGTGCGGCCTTGCACACAGCCCTTCGGACCTGTGAGTCTGGAACAATCTCGCTAACGCATGTTGACAATCACGTACGCACAAAACATTACAGCCCAATTCCACCGGAATAGGCGAGAAAGACGTAGAATATTCTGTAAAACTTTTTCCGCATTACGTAATAAAGCTTATGTAAATGAAAGATGGGCTACAGTTTAGAAAAGATGTCTTGTGGGAATCAGGGCTAAAGGTTTCAGTTAGCATGAAAATATTTTTGGTGGCAACTTAAAATGATAAAATGTGTTCTAAACGAACAAATAACCACATACTCTATCTAACTAAGCCTGACTGGTCGTTTGATTGTAACTATTATTGGTATGAACTAAATTTTATTCATCCGACTGTTTATAAAAAATTTTGTGCACGTTTTTATTCTTGCCCGATTCAGTGTCTTCGTCGTTACAACGTTTGATGTCGCATTGCATTTCTGTAATCAAGTATTTAGCCGAAAATTTAATTTCAGTGGTATCTCCGCCCAGTTACGTCCCTGACATTAGTTCACAATTTTATTACCTGTATCAAAAGATTAAAAGCCAGATTTGGAGAACCTTTTTTGAAACTGTCGAGAATATGAATGAAAAAGATGTGAATTCAGCTAAAGGTACTTACAGGTCAAGATTTTAGCTTTGTTACGACCAGTACAATGTCACTATAACTGGTGGCTTTCCAGGGGGCTACTTTAAAAGAGAGAAAATTTTTTACAGTTAACATATTAAACAATTATTGAATATTTTGTTGGACAACAAGGGAGTGTTGTCGTGTGGTGCTGGGAGTTGAAACTCGGACTTCTGGATTAATAGGTGGGCGTCACACACTACTGTTATATACTAAACATCTACTTATCAAATTTTTGTGTCCAGATATCATCAATGAAGATGCATGTTTATTGTTTATATTATACGGTAACCTAGAAAATAATCCAATTAAAACCTATTTTTAAAACAGGATATAAAAATCTGAAAACCTCTTTGCACTTTGGAGGGACTATCAATTTTTATTTCCATTCTACAAACATCAAACCCATATAAAACACAATTCATTTTCAAAGTATTGGTTTATTTGAAATTTAAAAACATTAAACGGTAAAGTACAGGCTCAATACTGTTCAGAGAACATGTGATGTAAGAACATGGCAACTAATCTTCACTTTTTGAAAAACAGACTAAATTGTAAAATTTTTGAAAAAAAAATTAATTCTCGTTTCAACAGTACTGTAAAGTTTAATTAAAGCATTCAAAAACCTAATCGTTTTAGTGGGTAACACTAGATATTGTAGCAAACAATCATTCTCCATTGTAGGAACCATTATTTTGACACAATTTTAATCAAGCCTAAACTTTTTACTTTTCCACTAACTGGGAAATTAAACAACCTAAACGTTTTCAGGCAAATTCTTGTTTGAATATGTAAAAGTACGAAATTTATTTCAGCAATACACTTATCCAAACCCGCGCTTTTGTTTCTTGCTAAATACCGTAGTAAATGGAGATTGCTAAATAGAGATTGACCCGTTATAATATGCCGTTTAACATAATAATGGTAATCTCAAATTATTGTTGGATTAATTCATATCTTCTCCGAACAATCACGTCACACACACGCGCGCGCGCGCGAACACACACACACACACACACACATATTGCAACAGTATGAATGTATATGGTACTGTGCATTGCACAATTAGTTAATTAGTTAAGATAATTTGTATAAATTAAATAAATAATCAATATTGTCAGTAGTAATAATAATTCAGATAGAAAGCTGTAAAGGGGACAACAAATTTGCCTGTTCGAACGGGGAGTCACGCCACACACAGCTGCGTCTGTGTACACGTGTATCTTACGTGTGTGAGTGCAGTCAGTTAATTCCTGCAAAGCATTACCCCTAAATAAATGTTAATAAATATATAAATTATTTAAATTGTGATAAGTGTGTGTGAAATATTACTAAACAAAATACGACACAGTGTGAATAATATAAAGACGCACGCGTATACGAAAGATTGTGCGAAAATAATAAAAAGTGCAAATACAGTGCAAATACATGTAAATAAAACCCATAATAATTGAGATAGAAAATTACGGTTAACACACAGTTGTACACATAAAAATTACCGACCAGATGAATATCGGGTAATTTGGAAAAGACTTCGAAATTGCGAAGATCAGTGAAATTAGTTTGTAAACAATCGTGTTTGTAAAAGGACGCTACGACAGACTGATTCCTGCAGAGAATTGTCGAAACATGATTTTTGCGCCCTAGACTATAAATACGCGAGACACACCAGCCTTGTTCTCTTTCTCGTTCGACTACAGCGGCAGCCGGAGGCTATGCCCGGCAACTTCAATTCTTTCTCGATCAACCACAGCGGCAGCCGGAGGCTATGTCCGACAACATCATCACTTTCGTGAGATCACCACTGC